>CAIGQZ010032240.1:2533410-2548162 GCA_903798205.1 Danio tinwini | reverse complement strand
CATTGTAAATCCAAGATTCTGTCCCCAGACACTGGCTTCTTAGCATGGTATCTGCAAAAAAAAGGTGCTTCTGCAGACTGATGCTTAAAAAGACAGATTAAGGATATTTACAAAGAGATCTGAATATTTTTAATGACTTATGGATGAAAGTGAAAACGAAGACTCTCAAATTGTCATTTGGGTGTTGTAAGTTAGGCTATGCTGAAAAAAGGACATCGATTTTGGGGGTTAAAAGGAAAATAATAGTTCATAGTGAAAAAAAAAACCTTAAAATAAAAATGTTATATTCAGTGCAATATAGAGCATAAAACATCGATGGACATTAAATAAAATGTCCTGTTGTTATGTAATCCCATTGAATTACATTTATTTGTACACATTACATTTGAATGAAAGAAATATTACTTGAAAATAATAAATGAAAAGAATATACCAATGATATACACATCATAGGACAAAAATAAGCTTTTACCCAACAGTAAGAATAAGAATAGTTTTTACTCAATAAGCCAGTGGTTGCCAAAGTGGGGATCGGGACCCCTTGGGGGCTTATTTGGTAATTTCCTAAAATCAAATTTATTTGATTAAACTATTAGAATTACCATATTTTATCCATAACCTACAGAAGCTAAAAATAGTAGTTAATAGTTACATTAAAAAAACAACATACTATTTTTTTCCATTGGATTACGACCTCAGGGGTCATTACATTAGAAAAAAAAAACACAGCAAAAGAGGCAGATGCAGCAGATTGATTTTATGGCACCAGGTTAAACTTTCTGACACCTTTACAGCACTCATGTAGATTCAAAATAAATTAAGGCCACAGCTGAACATGGACAGAGTGGCGTTCTCCAAAATAAATCGAAGAATAGACTTGGGCCTATTGGTGTGTGGGCACCGCTGCGTGCAAGTTTTGTATATTTATAATCACCTTAGAGGATATTGGGGGTTGCGAGTCACTGACATTATTATTTTAGGGGTCGCGGGCTGAAGAGTTTGGGAACCCCTGCAATAAGCTACTTATTACTGCTAGTACCACTAGTGGTAATGTGAAGGTATGGGTCGGGTTATGAGATCTAGAATCATGGAGAATAAGTCATTGATATGTACATTAAGTACTAATAAACACCCAATATGCTAGTGATGCGGTAATAACACAAAAAGGTTCAGAATATTATTTTTAATGTAAGTAATTAAGTTTTGTTGATTTTTAAAAGTGAGTTTCCTCCAGGTGCTCCGGTTTCCTCCACAAGACATGCGGTACAGGTGAATTGGGTAAGTGTATGTGTGTGAATGAATGTGTATGTGTGTTTCCCGGTGATGGGTTGCAGTTGAAAGGGCATCCGCTGCGTAAAACATATGCTGGATCAGTTGGCGGTTCATTCCGCTGTGGTGACCCCAGGTTATTAAAGGGACTAAGCTAAAAAGAAAATGAATAAATAAAGGATTTTAAAAGTTACACACTGCAGAATTAAAGGAACATGCTCTGTTGTTACTTCCACTGTTGAATATTACATAAGAAAGAATGAAATACTGTGGCTTTAAAAAACAGGAAGCTGGGTTTGGCTGGTGATCATGTTTTAATGAAATAATGTTGCATCCTGGAGTTTTCTGTAAGTGTAAGGTAGTATGAAAGTAAATAAATTCACTCCACGCAGCAAGTAATAAATAAGTTTAGGCATGTCCCCTTTCTGACCTGCATTGGCATATGCCTCTCTCACATGGATCCTGCTCCATAATGTACGAATTCAATTACAGACTCTATTTTAAATTCAATTTCATGTCACAGCTGAAGTTCTCACATTAGGCACATCACACTTAATTAGGTTTCTTCACTTTGTGCAATGCTGATTAGCATCAAGTATTACTTTCTGGCTGCCAGCTCAGTCTGAGTTACACGTTGAGTTACAGCATGAATTAAACTGTCTTTCTTGAGCTACATATTTTTTTTACTTGCAGTCTTTACTCTAAATTCATTCATTCATCCCTTCTGAACTTCCCTAATCCTTAAAAATGTGGCATATGTGGAACATGTTAAAAGTGTACTGTAGTCATTTCTTGAATAACGGTATCATGCTTTGTGGAAGATCCAAGAAAATGGCACTTGTGAATCTATGGAAAAATCCTAAATGTCAGCCTACAGTTCAGCTATAAACTCATTCCTAAAAGTTCAGTTTGGACTTCTTAACCTTTTCAACACCTGTTTGTTTTTAATGCCAGTATATTTGGATCAATTTCTTCAACGTTTTACACCACCAAGAATATTTGTTGTTTGAATATCTGAATATTGTGTGCACCAGATGTAAAAAAAAATAGAACCTTTGATTTAAACCAACAAACAAAATGTTTTGCCTTAGCTTTGTTTATTTTCTTTTCAAATGACATGAACAACTTTATGTCCTTGCATGGAATAGCACGTTCTCACACCAATGAGTGGGAAGTGCTTGATGTTAAGAGGAGTTGTCAAGTGCAATAAGCAATGAAAACAAAATGTCAATGCATTGCTCACACAGAAACACACATGTAACACACACCATGAATTCAGTACTCTTTGTGTATTGCGATTGAACCGTCATACATGTATCTGTACACGCACAGTATACATTCATTCATTTATTTTATTTTCAGCTTAGTCCGTTTATTAATCAGGGGTTGCCACAGTGGAATGAACTGCCAACTTATCCAGCATATGTTTTTATGAAGCGGATGTCCTTCCAGCTGCAACCCATCACTGGGAAACACCCATACACTCTTATTCACACTCATACACTACGGACAATTTTAGCTTACCCAATTCACCTATAGCGCTTGTCTTTTGGACTTGTGTGGGAAACCGGAGCACCCGGAAACCCATGCGAACACAGGAGAACATGCAAACTCCACACAGGAATGCAAACTGACCCAGCCGAGGCTCAAACCAGCGACCTTGCTTTGAGATGACAGCACTACCCACTGCGACACGGCAATGCCACATACAGTATAATTATTCTTAAATATTTGTTTTGGTGATTATTCGTAGTAATATCAGTAACAGTAGTAGGCACAGTCAGTTCAGTAGTGAGTACCGTCAGTTATGCCATTGGGAGGATATCTGATGTGGAATATTATATTGGGTTTGTGCATTAGGTCTTTATATAATTAATATACTGTATCATAGATGTTGAGCATCAACAACAAAATTATCGTCTCTGTTATTGTTTTAAAAAAGGTAAAGAATAAGAACATAGGACATTGTGATTTTTTTTTATATACAGTAATCAACATTTGAACTAGATTACAACATTTCATTAACGTTGTCCTAAAACTATTCAACAACACCCATTCTCATCACAATTTTGAAAAACTTTTTGATATACTTCAATTGTTGACTACTGTAGCAATTACTATTAAAAGTGTATTATTGTAATTAATAGACTTAACAATGTATTGTTATACATTTACTTTTATTAACATAATTGGAGAAAGACTTGGAGAAATAGTTTATAATACAATCACTGCCCTCTCAATCTTAATCTAGTTCTCTCATGAAGCAAGTGAAGATTCACACCTCTACTTAGTAGAGATGTTTGTACTAGTAGGTCACACTCAGGTCCAGGGCTGTGCGATTGTGGGTAAAATATATATTTTGGACAGATATTGTGATAACCATTTGATTTGCAATTAAATTTTGTGGATCAAAACCTTTTGGATCTATTTTGATCCACTTCAAATGTTGACTACTATATATGTATGTGTATCTATGTACAGTCAAGCAAAGAAATGGGGTATGAATAATTTTGGGGTTTGTGTGTGTGTGTGTGTGTGTGTGTGTGTGTGTGTGTGTGTGTGTGTATTTATATTCATATTCATATCACAGCCTTTGTGATTTAGCTAATTGCAACGTTTCAAATCGTGATTGTGATTGATTCAATTTGGATTAATCGTTCAGCCCTACTCTGGTCTTATTTTTCACTAACTACAGAATCAAACAATTAGCTGGTTTCTTTTCCATGTGCAGTGTTTCCCCTGCACTCTCAGCATTGTGAGTAATAGTGGGCCGGTTATGTAAGGAAGAGGCAGTGCGAAATGAACAGGTGGCTCAAGCTTTCCTCAGAACAGACTTTTTATCATGCCTCCTCCCCACAATGTGTGCCTTTGGCCTCCTCTTCCCAAAAAAAGGCAAAGTTCCAGTTGGTCGCGAAACAATTAGAAAAGGTTCTAGACCGCCAACA
This sequence comes from Danio tinwini, assembly GCA_903798205.1. Lineage (NCBI taxonomy): Eukaryota > Metazoa > Chordata > Actinopteri > Cypriniformes > Danionidae > Danio > Danio tinwini. The sequence goes on along the minus strand of CAIGQZ010032240.1, from coordinate 2,543,948 downwards.
TAGCTTTGTCAAAATGTCAGTGAATTAAGTGGCTTAATTTTTTTTCTCTTTTGTTTCAACAGACAATCCATCCAAATCGACCCACAGGCCAAAACTGCAACATTCCCAGCAGCAGCAGCAACAGGGAGCGAAGACCAGTTCGGCCTCTCGCTGCAGACCAGCACAATCGTCCCAGTGAAGTTTGCAGCAACATTGGAGTAAGAAGAGCTGAAGGTGGGCAATCTGGGACTGAAATACCCGGTCCTCGAAAGACCGATCATCAAGGGTCGTCTCAAATCCCTCGTGCGGTGGCTGGCAGCAGCATGAGCCTCTCTAGCAAAGGCAGTCCGTCTCGCAGCCTGTCCTCAGACAGCGAACGGGGCCCACGCAGCGAACGAGGGCCAATTCCCAGGCTTCCATCTTCCTTTACTGGCCGTCTCGGTCAACCGCCCCGTGGGCCTCTGTCTTTACACATGTACAGGCGAAACAACGTCTTCCTACAGCACTCGCTCCACACAGCCGAATTGCAGGCTCTTGCTCAGCAGGATGGTTGAAGACGCATCCTAAAACACTAACACGTGTCTCAGACGGTGCAGTTCCTCAGCGACCGCCAGTACCTTCAGACCCACAGTCCAGGCTCTCAAACCTCAACCGCACACAGAGATTCGTCTTATCCTATGTGGAGTTAAACTTGTCAGCTCTATTAAGTGTCAAAACCCAATCCGCCGTCTGCACTATACTTAAGCCTTTTGAAGGAATATAGGATATGCTGCTCAAATAAGTACTTTAGATTGACAGTCCAGTAATGTGAGAGTTTCAAGACAACACTATCTCTATGTACAGTTTTGCTGAATTTCATTGAAAGAAGTCTAGGGTCCAACATTAACACTTGCCTGGCTGCTGATTCAAGTAGAATGTGATTAATTGAACAAGGTAACTATATTTAGGAACTTTAACATTTAATGGTTTGAATTAAATTGCTGGTGATCTATTGTTCAAAAGTTTAGGGTTGGGATTTTGTTTATTTATTTATTTATTTTGAAAAAAGCCTTTTCAGCTTACTAACTCTACATTTATATGATTAAATATGTGATTAATGAGGATAAACTTTGTGCAAAAAGCATAATTTATAAAATATGAAATTAATAAATAATAAATACAAATATAATAATTTCTTATATTATTACTCCAGTGTTTAATGTCACATGCCTCTTTAGAAACCATTGTAAATTAGCGAATTTATTGCTCAATTAAATTAATTAATTTGTTCTGTTCTGTAATAAAGCATTTAAAATAATATGAATTTAAAATTATTTATTATGTAATAACACAAATGTATGTTCTGTCCCATTTGATCAATCATTAATGCATCCTTGCTTATGAAAAGTTGTTTTTTTAAGTAGTTTCAACCGACCCTAAACTTTTGAACTTTATATTTGGTACAGCCACCATAATCAAAATATGATGAACAAAATCATGTTTTTGTGGAAGATGTGGGAAACTGGCACATCTGAATGAGAGAAAAAAGGGCTAAACGTCAGCCAAAACATAAAAAAAGTTTATAATTTAGCTTCATAGCCAGTACAAAATGTCTAGCCAATATTTTTTCTCAATTCTCCCACCATTAATAAGTGTGCCAAAAAGTAAATTTTGGACTTTTTATCAAACCCTTATTAAGCAAAGTATGCAAAAACCATTTTTTCTTTCTTTTTAAGTCTTAGCCTACACTCACTTGATTGTTAGATTAAGCCCAATCTGTAGTGATGATTATAATAGCAGGTCATTTAAACCACTCCGATCATTGTTTTTTTCACCAGCAACCATGACACTGAAGACACGTGCGGATATTGCCAAATCAATCCTCTGTCAAAGAGAGGGCGTTGAAGCCCTAGCTGAGTATTACCCACATGTTGTCAGACCTCTTTTAGAGAGTTTAACACTCATTACCCTTTTCTAATTGCAAGCTACTCCTGCTTTCTTTTTCCACATTCTTTTTGCTGCAAACAAAAAATGAAAGCTAAAGTGTTTTCTGTACTGAATTTAAGCTAAATGGATTTGACAACTCGTGTGGAAGGATTCAGCAGGAGCCTGGAGTTGAATCTCAAAACAGTTGGACTGCAAGGATGAAATGCCCATCATTAGTTAAAGAAGTAGAAACCTCCATGCAGATAAATGAACTTCATTATTACATCTGACTTTGGAAAGACTTCACATTTTCATTTCAAAATAGATGGCAAGTAAATTTTATTAAACATACCGATAACTTCAGTAAATATAAAAGAGCTATAGACACGCTCTTAAAAGAGACGGTTGAAATGAGGAATGGCCTCATTTTGGCAGCGTTGGGAACGGCGTTGGTGGAACGTTACAGCGTTGACCCGGCTTTGAGGATCAGGAGCTCAAGCAAGGACGCATGGAGGAGAAGGAAACCCTGAAGAAACGCAGTCCTATCCATCCAGCAGGTCTGCTCCCTGAGGTCCACTGCTCCAATTTCAGCAATCTGTTGGGAGCACCATCACTTCTTCCTCTCTCTCTTTCTATCTCGATCTCCTTCTCCCTTCCAGACCTACTTCCAGCTTTCTGTGTGATCGGGCTCAGGGAGAGAAAGGCTTTAGCGCAGTCTCACCGATACACACTCCAGGACCGAAATCACACTTTCCAAAAGCGGATGTGTTTGTCTTGTAGTCAGGATGCGAATATAAAATCTCATAAACCAATGCTGAATAGGAGTTTAATATGTAATTATATAGGGAACTAATTATTGGGGTCTATTAATCAAAATGAAAAGGATAATGGAAAAGTCTGTAAATAATTAATTATTAATGAATTTTAATGTTAATGTATACACTTCAAACAATTTGATTATGTTATTATTAGCATTTATCCTTTGGTCTATTGAAATGATTGATTCTGATTGGCTGGAAGGTGAAATCGCTTAATGCACAGGTAGATCCAGTCAGTTTTTTATCAGTTTGAAATAAATGCTCTTCACTCAAACATTAGTAGTAACCATAGTAACGCAGTGACAAATTCCGCAGTCTTAATTTCTCTATGTAGTCTTGAGGACACTTATGTGTGCTTCACTAGGGAGCTGATGGTATTACCCAACACGCTAATATTTTCAGAAACATTTGTGAAACGGTAGCTAATACATGTTACTATGAGCTATTAAATATGTCACTGTCATTTACATGCACATACACTATCTTTAGCAGGGACTAGGAGATCTAGCATGTCAACAATGACCAAAATTTGGTCAAATATTGTGCTGCAAAATTTGTTTTAAAATGAACTTATCAAATTACCACAGAATAAAAACTCTGGTTAATTTTTCAAGAGAGTATTGTTCATTATATTGTATTCATAACATCTCTTTAATTTGTATGTATGATAGATAATCAATGGATTACAGTGTGTTACATGATTTTAACTGCTGGTCTCTGATTGCATTATGAAGTGCATTTAAAACGCTTTATGATATGGCTTTCTGGAATACTTGATTCTGATTGGTCTTTCCAAAGTATGTTATTTCCAGATAACAACTGTAGAACCACCAGTAAGAGTGAGCAGATAACAGCCGCAGAACAAATAACACAGGCTTATCCGGATGCTTGACTTGACCTTCAGTGAATACATTCACATCCATATTTATATGCTTGTAATAAAGCCCTTCAGGCTTACAACATACAAAAGCCCATCTTCATGATGGGCTGCTGATAACCCTGTCAAGTGGCAAGACATTGATTATCTCTACTTATACTGTACATACAGACATACATACATATGTCGTAGATAAAATATAATAATACCTTCTAGAAAAATTAACCAGGATCTTTACTACAAAAAATACCAAGAGCTCATCGTTATTGTTGTATTTGTATGGTAAACACAAAAATAGTAATAGTTTTGCTATACTAAACAGTTTAACTATGGTATTTGTAGTAAAACTGTGGTAATTCATAGTTAAATTTCATAAGTTACAATAATTTAAATTCTGTAATATTTAAACAGCTCTGGAAAAAATAGGAGCCTATTGATGACATTTCTTCAAAACTTTAAATGAAAATATTGTCATTTACAGCTTTAAATGCATGATATTACACTTAAGTGTATACATTAATATTAAAATGTGTATGATTAATATAAGAAACCAGTCATGTAAAGAAAAAAAATATATATAGTAAATAAATGACATATTAAAAAAATTATAATAAATGCAATACATGTGCAATAAATTCATCCTTCGTGTGCACAGAAAGCTTCATATTTGGATCCTGTCTATGATATTTGAGAATAACCTCAGAAGAGCAGACTGCTGTTAGACAGCCAATTTGAGACAATTCAGCCCTTGATAACTGTGGTCAGCAATACTGTTTAAATTGTGCGCGGGTGCCAGTTCATTACTGGCGAATGTTAAACGTGTTCCTACAGGCAGGAATTGTCCTTGTTTCTTCCTGAGCCTCCCTCGTGACACACGTTTGAGCCATGGCGCTTGAAGGACGGACACTTAAATGGACTTAAATATGCGAGATCATGGATGAAGTCTGTACAAGAGGGCAGACTCTATCGTTAACATGACTACACGTGTCGTCAAATTTCTTTAAATGTTCATTGGATATTTATTTTGGCCTTATTTATTATCTGACATTGTGCAATGACTATCACCTTAGGCTTTTTATTTGTCTGTCTGGACTCTTTTTATCAATGAAATTTGTCTTTGTGGATACTGATGATTTGCGGAAATTGTCTGTTATATCATGTTGAATTTTTTTTCTCTCCTATGTACAGGGTTCGCATAAAAATGGCACTTTTAAGAGATTTAAATCATAATAAGATTTGAAATAACCTTTATCTGTATCTTTTCTCTCACTGGTGGTTTTCATGTTCTGATTTTCACAGAATGTAATATATTCATTCATTAAAGGCAGCGATTTAAAAATAGATACGTTTATGCTATAATTTATGTTATTTGAATGATATTTTCCACATTTAAGCTTTCGCTCTACACCTATTCTTTGTTATCCGACACGTAACCAACTTGTACTGTTTACAATCATCTTCTCTGGAAACTAGGAAGGAAAATACCATTGCTTTGATGGCCTGCGGCGGTTTAAAGCGAGTCCTTTGTTTGGCCTGTCCTTGCTTCTCAGTGAAAAGGTAAAAATGGATGTCATTCTTCTCAAACCATCCTTTGGAAATTGCTTATTGTGTTTGCTTTAGTGTATTGCATCAGATTACATGGCTGGCTCAAAAGCCTGTGTGAACTTTATACGGTCTCTGTCTAAATCACTGCCTTGCTCTGATTTCTGCTCAGGCTTCAGCTGTCCAGGATTCACAGCGCATATCATTGCTCCTCTTAGTCATCCACAACAAGTTTTTTCAAGCTAAATGGAGGGCAAAGGGAGACTGTCGACTTGTGGGTAAAAGTAATTACACAGCGAGAATGACCGGTGCCGCAGAACTCTGGGATTGACGAGTGTTTGTGATGTCTTGATGCAGGTTCATTTTTTCTGTCTCCTTTCGTCTGTGTCGTTATGAATTTGATGCAGTTATGTACAACATCTGCGTGAGAAATCCTCAAGATTCTTTTCTGAAATTTGCTATAGGGTTGATTTTCCAGTTTTTTCTGGAAATGTTACTTTGTGGTTGGTCAGTTTATTACTCTATAAGTTCTATGAATGGAAATAAGTAAAGGAATAAATTCACCCTCAGCCCATCCAAGATTTAGGTGACTAATTTCTGCTGTAGAACTTTAAAGTAGATTTTTAGCTGAAACCATGGTCATTGATGATTCATAAAATGCAAGTCAATGTCTTTCGGCATTCCAAAATAATATACAGGCAAAATAAATATGCAAAACTGTCCATATGTGCAAGAAACAGAACATTATTTACAATATTATTACCCTTAATCCACAGCCTTGAGCAAATTTTCCTGATTGGATTTAAAAGGGGTAGGTTACTCAGAAATTTATCATTTATTCTCCTCAATGTGGTTGTAAACCTTGAGTTTCTTCCTTCTGTTGAACACAATATAAGATATTTTGAAGAATGTTGATTGCTGGCACCCATTGACTTCCATAGTAGGATCAAAACTTACTGTGGAGGTCAATGAGTCCCAGCGTTCTTCAAGATATCTTCCTTTGTAAATATGAAATAGGTTTTAAAGTGCACTGATATTTCATGAAATATCCATTTAATGACCCTCTGGAGTGTGAGCCTCCTGTTGCATAATCATATCAAATGTCGGGATTTTGTCTGAAGCCTATTTTTGTCATCCAGGATAAGCACATGTACCATTTTGATGAACAATACAACACACATGCTCCCTGTGTACTGTAAAGAATGAGTGTCAGCTTATGTCATCTTGTGCCAGCACATATGTCATTATAGGACAGGAAGCTCACACTCCAGACTGTCAGAAACGCACTCGGAACTATTTGTCGAGGCTGTGGATTAAGCAGAATAATGTGAAGTAGCATTCTATGTACATAAAGTATGTTTAGTTTCTTGCACAGACTGATCAATTGTTTTGCTTCATGAGACCTCAGTCTATGGTCAGGAGTTATGGGTATTCAGTTTTCTGTATGTTTCTTTTTACTCTGTTTGCTGGTTGACTTACATTTGAGTGGGTCAGTTTCAACTAAAGTGTTTTCATATTATATTATGGATAAAAAGTCACTAACACCTGGTCTGAGGGTGAGTAAATTAACAGCAAATTTTCATTTTGTGTCAAATGCCCCTATATATATATATATATATATATATATATATTAGGGCTGTTAATTGATTTAAAAAACAACTAATTAATCACACTTTTTTGTGATTAATCATGATTAATCACGAATAACTAAAAAAAATTTCAAAACAAAGGCACTGCAAATATGGAAATTGGAAAATAATGATAATTATAATAATAAAGTATTGAATACAAACAATATTGTTCTCATTGTAAAGTTGTATCGCGAGTTGAGAACATTAATTATAAAGAAGAAACAATTTTGCTTAGTTCTCCTTAACATTTAGCCAGTTGCTAAGACAGTCCAGTGTATTGACATTATTGGGAGAAAACACACACAGAGAGAGAGAGAGAGAGAGAGAGAGAGAGAGATTGTTCATCGTTATTTGTGCAACAGGCCTCAGATAAATAGTCTAAACAGCTGAATAAAGAACCCACCAATATCTCTACCCATATGGTGAGTTGATAAGTGATACTGTATAATGATAAAAATGAGTATGCTTGATCTTTGCAGCAAGCATTCCTCTTTCTTTAAATAAATCTTCTAGTTGCTGGTCTATATTATTATTATTATTATTTAGTATTATGAGATTGTTTTCCCAAAAGATCCAATAAAAGGAGAGGGTTTCATTATAAGTTTCAGTCCTGTGCAAACCCACAGATTTCATATTCATACAATTTAAAGTTGAGGACTTTTTAAAAAGAAGTCTTTTCATTAAACCTACTGTACATTATAGGTGTTTTCACACCATGCCATAATTACAAGGATTACAAGATTCCCACTTCTAACAAGCATTCATGTTTTCAAAGAACTTGTGATCACAACTGGGAATATTCTGAAAAATACTATGTACTGAGTACTAAGACCATAAACAACTCATGACAGTGCTTGCCATATGGCCTGAGTGTATTATTTTCTTTTAAAATACAGCTTAAAGACAACCTCAGGTTTGATTTTTTTTTTTTTTCACAGATATTCATAGTGTAAAAACCTTGAACTTAAACACTGAAAACTGGACTGACACTGTTTCAATTTACAATAGTCTTCTATGTGAAGCTGCTTTGACACAATCTACATTATAAAAGCGCTATACAAATAAAGGTGAATTAAAAATTGAATTGAATTGATGGTTCTGTGGGTTTTGTCTATTCAAACTGATTTTTATTTTGTATTTTATATTGGATTCAAGCCAGGTGATTCTGGGACATTCCACAGCTTGATTTTTTTTTTTTTTGAAACCATTTGAGTTTCCTTGGCTGTGTTTTGACTCATTGTCTTGCTAAAATGTCCACTCTGGTGTCATTGGCTTACAATGACGAAGGGCAGAGGGTTGCTAAATAACTTCTCAGAGATTTCAGCTGCTGTCTGGGCTTTCAACTACCTTTTACACTTCCCTTTCTTTGTGTGTTCAATACATGTGTCATTTCATTTTATTACACAACTTAATTTGTAAACTAATTAGATTTGTTCTCTTCATATGTATTTCATTGGTGGTTATCAACATCTGGTAAAATTTTTAAGTCAACAGCACCTTTAGAAATATATTTTCTGAGAAGAATGGTGAATACTTATTCTTGAATTATACTTATACCTATATTGAATACTTATTTCCCCCACTGTAAATGTGCAGGAAAAACTAATATTGTGACATACAATTACAATAAAATATAATTTATTCATGTGACTTTATTAATCTGTCACAAGATCCTTCAGAAATCATTCAGATATTCTGTTTAAGTGCTGTATTATCCTTTTTTCCAGTGTTGAAAACGTTTAGACATTTTTTTAGGATTCTTTAATAAAGCTTCATTTGAAATCATCTTTAAATGTGTATATATATATAATCATAAAGCACACATTGTCACAGACCACAATTCTGAAAATAGTAGTTACGTAGTATTATCTGTTATATAATGTTTAATGAAAGCAAACCAAAATGGAAAGAAAATGTGAATGTAATTTTTGCAGCAATTTTGTTTGTTCTGGCAGACAAAGCAAACATACAGCAGATCTAAAAACAAATCGAAACCTATATCATGTCCCATTTTATTTAATGACACTCTACTAGTATTTTTGTCTAAAGGAAAAAAAAGGGAAAATCCATTCATGTTCTGAGTGACGTTTGTCCGTCCAAGCCTAAATGCGTCCAACATGTCATAGTGACATCATTCACATTCAAAAAAACTGACCCACACATGTCACAATTTCTCCTTTCATATCACACATAAGAAAAACGTCATTCGGCTTGGAAAAGACCAGATGCTACTTCTGATATTGCTGAACTTGTCTATGTCCAAATCGCTTGGGGGGTGCCAAGGCCTGCCAATAAGAGTACCCATGCTGAGTTGATGCCCCCCAAACTCACGGAAGGTCGTACTGGGCCAAAAACTGTGACTGCTGTCCACTGCCACCCCACTGGCATGCCCGTCTCCCTATGGTGCCCGGAGCCATGCCCTCTACTCTCACCCTGCCCAGACACGCTGGCATGTTGAGCCATTCTTGGAAGCAAGAAGAGACAGGCTTGCCAGCTTACTTTTCCCACAGGGTGTTGCTTTCTCTCCAACAACTGTGGAATGAAACAAAGCAGTGGGAGATGGGCAGCCCACACAGCTCCTGGGTGGCAAAGGCAGTGCAGTTTCCTTATACGCTGTTGGTTGGCGAGCAGATTCTCAATCATTATTAGCATCATCTGCTTTGACACTTTTTGTGGCTTGTTGATCAAATGACTCTTTTTCTTCCCTTTTCTCAGTCACCGCCGCTAATTCTTCTCTTCCTGTATAGCTTGCGCACAAACCCAGCCAAAAACAATTCATGTCAATTGATCATTTTGGGCATTTTTTTATAAGGATAAAATGGTGATTTTTAGATAGGCAAAAATTACTAAGAAAAATCAAAACCAAACATTTTACATTTGATATATATTAGTATTTAATACAAATGTGGCAACACTTGTTACATTTTTTTTTTCTTTTGGAATGACATAAAAAGGGTAGCCTACAACATAGGTCAGTATTGAACATCTTTAATTGTTCATGTTTGTTGTTTCGATGTATACACAACAGTTCTGTCTGGATTTTAAATCTGATTGGCTGATAGCCTCTTCACCCTTCTTGTGTATTAATTCGCCCACATAAAACGACAAGCAGAAGACACTCAACAGTTTGACAAATAGTTTCTTTTGTGGCTATGTAGTTTATTTATAAGGATAGTGTCTATTTTTAAGTATTTTTTTATTTCGGAGCATCGGATTTAGTGCATCGGTCACCATCAGCCCGTCTAAGCAGACCAAAGAAAGTGACGGTTGACTTTCCGCCACAAGATGGCGACAGAGAGCGCACACGTGCTTAGGGGAGAAAACTGTTTTTTTCTCAGCGTAAACTTCAAACTACAGCTAAACAAATCATTATAAATCAGGTAAGTGACATTCTGAGTCGATCTCTTTTTTGTATTTTATAGTGCTGGCAGTGTTTGCTTTGCTTTGGCTTTTTTTGGGTTAATTGTTGTGATATCCTGATTACAACAGAGAAATACTGGGATGAAATACAGATGTGATTGAATGTTTCTCATACAAAAGGATTTTGAGACTCGTGTTTGGTTTTCTTTTTTATATACACGATTATGCCTTCGAACTGTTACGCAAGATCACAGTCGTAGCAGTGCAATGTGGCTGTATATCATCATTACTGGTGGGACACTAAAACGCACGCCTTACACCAGTGCTGATATTGCACTGCTACGAGTGTGATATTGCTCATATACAGTATATATATATATGTGTGTGTGTGTGTGTGTGTGTGTGTGTGTGTGTGTGTGTGTGTGT
>CAIGQZ010032240.1:2512995-2533400 GCA_903798205.1 Danio tinwini | reverse complement strand
TGTGTGTGTGTGTGTGTGTGTGTGTGTGTGTGTGTGTGTGTGTGTGTATACATGTAGAGTTAAAGTAGGGGAGAGTGGACAAAAGTACAGTTTCTCCTTAAAAAGTATGTACATGTATATATTTTGCTGTGGTTACTAACTCATAGTTGTGGTCTATCAATATTGGGTGGTATTTTGAAAAAACAACAACTTCAAAATAATTTCTCTTTAAACATAAATTTCACATTGTTACTTTTGACCCTGTCAGTAGGGGCAAAAGTAATGCAATACTATTTGCTAGATTTACTGGCTTAATCTTGTTTATTTTAAATATATCTGACTATGGTATTGTTGATGTTAACCGCAAACATATTTTGTTTTTAATTTTTCAGTTCCATCAAATGCATCAAAAGCAATCAATCAATGCAGTATGTTTAAAATTTTCAACAATTTTTTAATATTTTTTATTATTATTGGCAGTATGCATTTTTATAAAAACATATTAATCAAAACATTGAAAACTCTAATGTGAAAGTGAAAAATAAGGTTTGTCTGTTAGCAGTGTGACATAAATAACAGTGTTACTTTCGACCCCACAGGAAATCTTGCCATTTAAAACTGAAAAACTCAGCGATTGCAAACTTAAGGATGTGTTATAGCACTTAATATCCTGTAGATTGATCATTACTGTAATGCATAAAAAAAAGAAACATAACTTGCGATAAGAAAAAAGAACCGCCACAATCCCTTACTTTCTGCACTTAAAAACCAAAATTCGGACCTAACTGTAGGATAAGGTCCCAAAATCAGGTGATATTTGGCAGCTCCATCAAGGGTTGCATGCTGAATGTGCTGTCTGGAAAGCAAATGTTGCCAGGGCTTTGAGAAAAATGGTTTGTTAATTTTGTCCCACGTTATTTATCAATAATACTTTTAGTTGTTCAAAAGGCACAATAAAGTGGATTAAATTGGTAATAAAGGTTTCAATTTCACCATTTCTTTCTGCAGTGATTGGTGAGCAGCTTTTTTATTATTGGCATCAACGTCTTTGGCACCTGGTTGTTGATCAAATGAGAATTTATTATTTTATTTACTTTTCTCAGTCATCTTTGCTGATCTTTCACTTCTAGTAGCTCTGCGAACAAACTCATCCAAAACAAATGCTACTGATGTAAAATACGAAAATAGTATCTGGCTGCAGACTTGCACATGGAATCGCAGACTTGGTCCTGGAAAACCGGTATCCTCAGAGATTAGCTCCGATCACTACTAGACACATCTGAATCAGCTAATCAAGCTCTTACTACTGTAGGTACTGTATACTGAAAACTTCCTGCCAGGTGTGTTGATGCAAGTTGGAGCTAAACTCTGCAGGACATCGACTGGACTGAGTTTGGGCACCCCTGCAGTAGAGCTAGTGATGTCACTGTGAGGGGTAGGATTAGGGGTGGGGTTAGGTGTATGCACCAAAAGCATTGCATGTAGTCTCAGTTTGCAGGTGCAACCAGTCTTCAGACCCTTTTCAAATATTCAGGTCAATTTAGGCAATCTTGTTCAGAATAAGTTGGTAATTTTTAGATACTAAAAATTACTAAGAAAAGACAAAACTGAGCAATTCAAATTTTATATTAAACAGTTTTATTATTTAATAAAAACATATAAACACTAGACCATCATACAGTATTAACCATATTTAATGCATTAGTTGTTAATTTTTTGCTTTGCTGTTTTGTAATTCATATAGAATTTGACTTTTAAAAGGCTTTTCTGTTATCCCTTTTACAAGATATAAGATAAGTTTGTGTCTCCATAATGTGTCTGTAAAGTTTCAGCTCAAAACACCCATCAGATTATTTATTATACTTTCTAAAATATGCCAATTGTGTGCTCAGAGCCATGTGTAGCTGTTTTTGTAGCCTGTGCCTTTAATGCATATGAGCTGGTCAGATAGTCAGATAAACAGCACAATGACCAAGACAGACACCGATGAAGCAGATTCAGGATTCATTTTATGACTTTATGAGTCAAACACAGTAGGTAAGTTTATTTGATATATTTGTGGTGGAGTTTAGTCAAGCAAATGATTCTGTAACAATTGGTCACACACAAATGCCTTTACAAAGTTCACACACAGACGCACAGTTTTCGCACGTCTGCTTGAAACAGCCTCGTATAGCCTCTCTATGTCTTCATTACAAACATGCACTGTTTTAAACTTAAATCATTTTAAACTTGCAAAAATCATTCTTGAGGTGCAGCTGATCACAGATGGTTGGAACAGATCTTTTAATTCCAGGTTTTTTGCAACTCCTGTTTTGTGTACATGTGTACTGTATATGCATTACTAAGGAGACATGTTATACAGCTGTCAATCAATTTGGTGGGTGGGGAAAACCACACTCCTACTTCACATTGAGGTGGGCCTCAAAATAACTGGGATTTGGATCCTATTTTTACTGTAACTAAAAAAAGAGAGACTTGTGTTTTATAATGTATCACTCCAATATGACAGGGAGCACACTATACCAACACACAGTTCTGTCCAAACAGCTTTAAAGGTTTGAGGTAAGTACATATTTTAGTTTTGTATTTTATTTTTGTTAATAAGAAAATACTTCTTTTGAGCAAGAATCTATTTAGTCAAAGACGACAGCAAGGTTGTTTATGTATTGTATTTGATTTCACATTTTTTCTGTTGTTGTTTTTGTTGGTGAGCAACTTTTGAGTCATTATTAAGCAAGCTGGTGGTCAAGAGGGAACACAAAGAAGCCGGCTGTTATTTTGTAACATTTTACAAATATTTGCATATTTTTTAAATCAAATTTTTAGACATATTTCCACAAGCACATCCTTCTGTGGTGAGTGAGACATATGTGAAAATGGTACATAAATTCAGCTTGGTTTACTGATTGTATGTGGGCAGCACTAGTTCCGGTTTCCCTTTGTGGAATACGAAAATGGTCTATTGCCACCAGCTGGTATGAAGCAGAACATGTGTTCTTGTTTTAGTTTGCAGTTACTCGTTTTGTTGTGTCGACACACAGTTTTTTGGTTCAAAGGCCGATAACGTGAGGTAATAATACAGTCGGTTTTCAGCACTGGTTGTTATTTCACATTGGCTTGTTGTGTCCTTGGCTTTAGCATCATCTACTATGACGCATCTTGTGGCTTGTTAATCAAATGACTCTTTTTCTTTGCTTTCCTCAGTCACCTCCGCTAATCCTTTACTTCCAATAGCTCTGTGCACAAACTCATCCAAAACAAATGGAGGGTGCTGGTAATGATGGATAAATGTGGTTATTATTCCTTTGCTTCCCAGATGAGGCAAAGAGAGTGAAAGTTCTTGTTATCATTAGCTTCTTCCTTGGTGATTTTCATGGGGGTACAGCATGTAATATCGACTTGCTTTGATAGCGTGCTTCTTAAATTGGAAATGACCTAGGGACATAAAAAATAATAAGACGTGTAGCACCAGCAAAGCCACCTCTGTTCCGTCATGGGAGGACAGCAGGGACTTGGGGCTCATTTGCTCTTAGCGATTATCAGCAGGTTTTTCCTAGCGAGCGAGAGTCAAATGACTTATTCTCTCTGTCTGTCTTTGACTCTCGTTTCCCCCCTTTTTGCCCCTATTAATTTGCTTCATGTTTATCAATTTTGCGGTCCAGGGCCTTGTCAGGCTAAAATGCTAAAGTAGTTTCGTATTAGATAACGACACTGGCGAAGCATATTGAGTGCTGATTTTAATACAACTCTGAAAGCATGAGCGTATTTATGTGTAGAGGTGCATGTCGGGATACATTCGTGAGCTGTTATCCCACCCGTGACGCCACATTCATTTGCATCTTTCATCAACAACATGCTTCAGCTGTGAATATGCCTTTCTTGGTTTTGCTCACATTAAGAACTCATAAAAAACTGTGCCTGCAGCATCACAAACACAGTGAGTCGACAGCCTCCATAACACCTGCAAAGCTGCATTACATATTACCCAAACCTGCACACCTCAGGGCACTGTAGTGTTGTTCCAAGAGATTCAGGTCAATAGATCAATTTAGATTCTGGATAAAATAATATTAAAATGCTAAAAATTACTAAGAAATACCAAACTAAACTTTTAAGTATTTGTTAAATATGTATTAGCATTCTAACATAATAAAATGAGTCTATATTTTATTTATTTGTTGTTGTTTTTTCTGTTTTTTTTTTACACAATTTAAGTACAATATTTAATGCATTGGTTATTTGTTGTTTGTGCTTTAGTTTGTTGTTACATAATACATACAGAAAACAACTTTCAAAGTTTTGAGGTCAGTACATTTACTGACCTTTGACATTTACATTTACAAATGTATTCATGGTAAACTTATTTATAGTGTTACAAAACAAAAAAAAAAATCAATCAAAGCATCAGTTTCTGATGTTTTATACATGTTTTATACAATAGTGTATTGTACTATACTTGGATACTATACTATATTATAGTTGTATGTATCTACATTAAATAAGGTCATTTGATTAACCTGCTAGCAAAGGGATTCTGTTTACCTATACATATAGTATATTAGTTGTTCGTTTGATGTTTTTTTACTCATAATATTTTCATCAGTGATATTTGTGCCTAACAGGTGCCAAACAGTTGCACTACTTTCCAGAGAGACATAACAGCAGAGTCCGCCTGTACTTTTTGGTGATAGTAATGACCCGTGGGCTCTTGTGTTTACTTATAATCTGCATCGCTGTGATATTACAAAGCAAATGGCATCATGCTGGCACCCACCTGCTCCAATTAAGTTCCTACTGCTAATACTTTTTCCTGAGAAGGTCCCTTAGTCTCTCCTTCTAAACTTGCATCCTCTAGAACTCTCTCCAACCTGGCAGCAAATAACTTCCGAGAGTTTGGTGAATCCATTCTTCTCTGCCACCCTCACAGTACCAGAGGCCTTCTGGAAGCGTGGAGTCTCCATGCTCTTTCTTCCCATTTCAGACCCCTTTCTCTCTCTTTCTTGCTTAACTGTCTCACTTCAAACCTCCATGGACATTTTGTCCATGCAAATGGCTCTTATCAACTCTTGAGTACTCAGCATTTCAATCCATCCACCCCCAGACAGTTCACTTCATTTCAACTCACTTTTTTTCCTTCTGTTTTCATGGTCAGTCAGCCAGAAAACCAATTATTCAGCCTCCCTTTATCACCTGAATGAAAGGGAGAGGGGTTAAGGCCTGCAGTGATACTATAGTCTCACTCCAGCAACCCTAGAGTCGTTTTTTTGGTAACTCCGCGTCAGACCTCACCTCATGCAACGGTCTATATTGGTTACTGAATTTATCTTGTTGAAGAGCCAAATAAATGATCAAAGCGTTTGCTTCTTTATCCCTCAAAAATGCAGCAATATTGGGATACGCAAAAGTGTGACCCAATTTCTCCAAATACTCTGTCACCCTGCGGAAGGGGAGGGTGTGGTGGTTTGACTGTGAGAGACACAGCAGCAAGACACAATTCACCAACAAATTTGGAGAAAACAGCTCAGCGAAAATGCTTGAGATCACGGGGGGATTGATGGATTTATACACTCAGAGGTGGAATAGTCAATTATTCTCACGGGTGAAATGGAAATTGGACGTTGCGACTTTCCCCTCCTGCGTCTTTTGCATGAAACAAATAGCCATCTTTTTCTTGTTGCTAGTTTAATAGTGTAGCTCCTTTTAGGTTTTGAGAGCCTCGCCAGTTTTATTCTTTCAGGTTTCCACAACAGACATGCGAGATTAGTTGGTTCTGAGTCTGAGCCTAACTCACAAAGACTTGACTACGTGCAGGTTGCTCCATAAATCATACGACACAAAAGGGCAGTGCCAAGGAGGTTGATTGCTTCTGTTGGCCCCCTTTGGCCCACCGGTTGGCAAACCCCATGGGGGAATCGAGTCTGTCACAAAGAGGGGTGCTTTGCCCTAGCTCAGCACTTAACACACTTCTTGGTGCCCTTGAAAAATGCAAGCCAACTTTGTGACAGGAAAGATTTTGTTTAATATATGGCAGGAAGGGTAAATACCAGAGCTTAGATTGATCATGCGCTTGAGGAGACTGAACCACTGCGGTTGTTTCCAGTGTTAGAGGCCATAACTTATCATTGCCTTGTGCAGATGATTATTTCTTTTTGACCCGGGGATGTGTGCTTGCCTGTGTGGGGTGGGGGAAGAATAGACAAGACACCAGAGCAGGCGTAGCACTGTGTGATTGGGGTCTTTCTCTGAGGACAGAGAGTGATTGATCTGAAGAGTGTCTGAGTCCTGGTGCGGCAACTGTAAATAACCCGAAACTCATCTTTATTCAGACCTCTCCACCTATGTATTGACCCAAGCGCTGCACAAAACTGAGCCCTGAACACCATCCCTGTATGGACAAGTAGACTCCCCGTACATCGGAGGCCTGTCAATATTTCAGTAATGACATTATCATCTAAATAAATGTGGCCTCTTTTCCCTTGGGGCAAGTCAATTACCAGGAAGTCATATCTCTTTGGAAGGCGTGCTTTTATGTTTAGAGCAATCAGCAATTTTTTTTTCAAATCAGCAAATCAAAGCATTGCATCCTGAAAGCCTCATTACTGTTCTTTTCCCCAGCAAATCTTCACTTACTTCAAAGCTTTCTTTTATGGAAGTGAAATGTCAGGCAGCTCACATAAAAGGGAGCCCTCTGCTGTTTTCAAACAGGTACTGCAATTTTTTTTTTGCTCAAGAGCTGTCCAGTTCTTAGTTATTGCTTTAAAATCAAAAAAAAAAAAAAAAAAAAGATTCAGCAGAAGCAGGTCTTGAGCAAAGCATTGACTTTGAACACACTTTAACTGACTTCCTAGAATTCAGCACCATCATAAAGGGAACAGCTCCCTGAGTTGTGTGCATCAGATCAGCACTCTCTTTCAGCAGCCCTCCCTTCATCCAGAGTACAGCTCCCTTACCGCTGAGCGTGAATAGGCTCTTATTTATAGAGCACAGCTACTTTATGATGTCTTTTGAAACACTTGTCATCGTTGTCCAGCAAAGACCAGTCTTCTGGCTTGCAGGTTTTGTCAATGGCATCACATTTTCTGGAGGGAGCGGATAGCTAAAAATTGATCCACTAACTTTTATGCCCCGGCAGCAAATTACACTTAACAGCCACAAATCACAAAGCTATTTCGTTCCATTTATGAGCAGTTAATTCTATTTAGTAATGGGAGCGAATTTCAGCCAAGTGTGTGTGGAAAAAAAAGTTGCAATTGTGTGTGTTATTTCTTGGCTTTTATTTGAGCCAGTGATCAGCTTTTAGGCGTCACATGTGTTGCTATAAATAATGCATGGACTGTAACATATAGAAGTTGAAGTGCTATCTCTTCGGTGGCTTGTGAAGCTGATTTTTATGCAGTCTATCAAACTTGAAGGTCTCAACTTAATGTTACAATAATCTGTTTCTAAATTAGTATTCCTAGAGCGCGCCAGCCGGCCCTGTCTGGGTTTCAGTTCAAATATTAAAGTCTGTTGCACTTATTATGAATGGCAAAGTAAATCTACTGACTTGGTTTGTGGCAATGGCCTTACATTTGAAAGCAACTATCAGATTTAATAATTTCAGAAATTTCCCACCTTTCTCTCCTTGGCTCTATTTTGCAAGATCCTCTGAGGATTGAGATATTTCAGACTTAAAATGGGTTTTATTATTAATGAAACTTTGGATACTTTGGGTCTCCTCTCTTACGCACGAGTCTAAAAATGAATTCTCTCATGCCGAGAGACCTATAAATATTTTGGTGAGGATATCAGGACAGCTGCCGTTGCCAAAACAAGCTCTACAACATCTTCTGAAGCGCCTCATATTTGACTCTCAACCCCAACTTTGCTCAGTCAAACTCAAGCCGTGACATTGTGCACAGATAACCTCATGCCCATTGTTTGCTTTCTAATGCATAATTCACTTTGAGAAAACACTGTCTTGGTGAGCTGCGAATGGTTCCGTGAGCTGCGTTTTGAGAAATGAAGCCAGGTGGAAAGTCTAAAGAATTGTAATTGGTTGCACAAACCCCTCTAAACATTTTGCAGTAAATGAAGTAAAATTTAACAGAATGCTGCATCTGTTTGACAATGTAGCCTTTACATGATCCTTTTCATTCTCGTGCAGTTTACGTGGCATCCATTAAGTGGCTTATCAATATTTATGCATGTCTTAAGCTAAAAGAAGAGAGGACAGGGAGTCAAGGGTGAATCGAAACCCATCAAGAAGAATCCCGCATGGCTTTACATGCATCTCTAATGGAAAGCTTCGGCGCCTTAGTATGAATTAAGTAAATGGCATATCAAGTAGCTGACTAGTATCTGTTGTGCAGTTTTTAGACTAAAACCTTGCTATCGTTGACCTCTGTACTCTTCTACTCGGATACATTGACATTCTGCTCCTCCTCTTTTGTCACATGCCTGGTCCAATCTACGTGTTTAATGAGCCATTGCTCTTGCTCTCTGGATTTGATCTAAGTCTACAGACAACTGGTATCTCCCATAATCCTTTGGGTTCCCAGGGTCACACCAAAACCAACAGTATCATTGAATGGATTCACAGGTTGTTGGAGTCAAACTACAAAAGTGTGTCATTTTATAGATCACCGTAAGTTGCGACAGAATAACACGTGGCTTGATGAACCAGTGTTGACTTTGTATTAGTAAGCATTGTTTGTCAAGTCTCAGCAAGTCTGGCGGATCTTTACTTTGTCTTCAGGGCTGCAAACTGATAGAAGTTTCTTTGAGGTAGAACAGTCGGCATGTCACCTGAAGGTCACGGATAAATAAACAAGAGGATTTAATGTGGCAAGAGCTAGTACAAATTGAACTCTGCACTACTTTGTTTTATCTTGCGAAGTGGTGACGGCCCATGACACAATGCTATTAAGCAGACACAAATTATCCCAACGGAGCAGGGAACGTTTGATGGATATGGAGGGTAGTCTTTATACTTCTGTGCTTAATGAGCAGTGCAAAAATACAGTTTGTGACTGTCATCAGGGGCGATTGTAGGTTTTCAGCCTTTGGGGGTGCTCACCCCTATACACAAATATGAGCTATTGTCACTGAGAGGAAAGTTTCTTGCTTTAAAAGTTGGGTGTTATAAGTTAGACTCATTTTTGTTTGTGAATGTAACATTTAAGATGTGGTTACTGGGAATATAGGGTTTAATAGTGAATAGGGTTTAATTATACTTCAGCCAATCGCAAATCACATCAGGCTAAACAAAATGCATTACTCTAACAAAGTAATGACCTGGGATGACTGTTTACAGTCTGTTCATAAACGTGTTTGTATGCAGTTTTATACAACATTGACTGATAGCCATGTGATATTCTACAATATCAGAACTTTTACAGCCTTCTCACCCTTCTGTATTACTCCGCCCTCATAGAGTGAAAGCAGATGAATAAACTCACTACAGTTTGACATATATTGCAGATGTTGGACAACATAACATACTTCTGAGAATTTTAAAGGGAGAATGTAGTCATTTAGATTGCAACTATGCAGTTTATATATAAGGATAGTGCCTATTTTAAACATTTTTAATATCTGAGATACAGCACATTGGCATCCATTGCCTGTCATTGAGCAGAGGAAAGATGGTTGAAGTTGTCCATCCAAAAGATGGCAACAGAGACTGCATAATAAGCTCTTAGAGGTGAAAAGATTTGTGTATTTTCAAACTACAGCTGATGAAAACATTGTAAAAATGGTGAGTGACATTTTAAGTCGATCTCTCTTTTTTTGCAGTCCTGTGTTTATACCATAGTAATTTTAGTGTATTGAGTGTGAGATGGGACTTATGTATTAGGAATATATGTATTTTGTGATGGCCATTCTTTGTATAACCCCAAAGTACTTTTTAATTGGCTGTCTGTTTGTTTCTAATGCGTCTCCTGTTTTTGGTACTGCAGTAGTTCTACTGGACTAGTTCAGTAAAAAGAAAGGAAGAATAAATGCCCACATGTGTTTAGTGTTTTTCCTTATCACAAACACAACAGTAATCTGGTAGTGATTACGTTACTTTTGGCTTTTCGGGGTTAATTATTGTGACATCTCGATTTCAACAGAGAAATAATGGGAAATGTCTCTAGACTGATACCATTTCATGCCGTTCAGCCTTAAAATTGTAAAATGTAAGCAAAATCACCTGTTTTGTCATCACTTTAGACATTACGCTAGAGAATCATTCAAATACTAACTTAGTTCGAAAGTGACGTTGGTTAATTTATAACATTTCTGCTGTTCTGATGTCAGCTGCAGATGTGAATGAATGGCGGAAGAAAGTAGTTCATTGTACAAAAGGTTTTTTAGACTCTTTTTATTTGATTTCCTTTTTTATACACATGATTATGCCGTCAAATTGTTGTATAAAAGCAATATCACAGTCGTAGCAATGTGATATGCCTGTATATTGTCACTGGCGTGACACCTAAGGCAACGCATGCCTCCCATCAGTGCCGATATAGAGCCACATCGCACTGCTACTTGTGTGATATTGCTCATTCGTCAGATGGCACATACTTATTTTGTGTGTGAGTGTGTTAGCCATGATGTGTGCTTAACAAAAGAATAACTGTAGTGAGATGGCTCTTTTTAATGTAATAAATCAGCATCAGCAAGTAAATCATTTAAAGCTTTTGCCAAAAAATGGCATTATAGAGTGAAAATGGTCCCCTTCCATACTTTCACTTTTATTGTGTTTTAGAAAACTATGTCCACACTATTCAACCTAAAGCATTTAAGATATGTGGCCATTCACACTCATTGGACTAGTGCAAATTTGTCCAGCTTATGTACTTGTTGTCTACCAGTAATGTAATATGCGAGAAGCTTGACAAATCACAGAATAAAAGGCAATAGTCCAAATTAGCAGCCAGTCAGAGATTGATTGTAGATAGACATGCATAGACAATAGTGTTTCCAAAATAAATGTGGTGTTTCTCATTTTTGAAATGCAAATTTTTAGCTAATAGTTCAGGTGTAACTGAAACAAAACCTCCAGTTTAAAATGAAAGGTTCTGTAAGTAAACTGCAGCTGTCATGAAGGGCTCTGTGCACACTCATTACCAAACACCACACAGGAGATGTGATTCAGTGGCCAATATATTCATGGCAATGTTATTTTATGGCCTTTGATTAGAAGAAAAAATAAGTTGGGGATGCCTTTGATATACTGATACCAATCATTCAGATGTTGTCCACATCACTCACAGCTCACCTGTACTCCAAATGCACACACACACACACACACACACACACACACACACACACACACAAATAAATAAAAATGACAGCAGTGAGAAAATAGCAGTAAAAGATATGAAAATTTCAGTTTTACTGGTGTGAAAGTTTAATTATTTGACATTACTGAATATATGTCTGGCTGTGTAAGATTTTAGCTTTTATTATTATCTTTTCTTTTCTTTGCATGACACGTTGACATTATGGTGCAGAAAACTTTCAGCTTTATCCTGAACTATATATGCATTTGTTTCATGTGTCAAAAAAATGGAAGGAAAAAATTTCTATGGAGGACATACAGTAAATGTCACATTCTTTTTCTTTCTCCTGTCTACTTCAGTCTACAAACGAGTCTACTTTCCTAAACAATACAGTAGGAGTTGAGGAGGTCTTTCTTTTTAACTTTACTCATGAGCTCTTCATCCATTTACAATAAAAAAAGCTAAAAATCTAGTAATACATGGGAGTTATTTTCCTCTTTAACATGTAACTTCCAACTAAGATTTTGTGACTTAAATTATAACAACAGACCAACATGCACCAAGTCAGATTAAAATAAGTATAAATTACTATATTTTTTTGTTTTGCTTCATTCATATATAATATTATACTGACTTTATTCAACAAAAACAAAACTTAAATGATTATTGGAGGGAGATTATAGGATATATTGGTTCTGTGGTTAGCACTGTCACCTCACAGCAAAAAAGTAGCTCGAGTCTCGACTGGGTCAGTTGGCATTTCTGTGTGGAGTTTGCATGTTCTCCCCATGTTCGCGTGGGTTTTCTCCAAGTGCTCTGGTTTCCCCCAGTCCAAAGACATGCGCTATAAGTGAATTGGATAAACTAAATTGTGTGTGTATGAATAAGTGTGTGTATGGATGTTTCCCAGTACTGGGTTGCAGCTGGAAGGGCATCCTCTGTGTAAAACATACACTGGATAAGTTGGCAGTTCATTCACCTGTGGCGACCCCTGAAGAATAAAGGGACTAAGTCAAAGGAAAATGAATGAATGTATGGGGGGAGATTAACTACAGTAGTCAATATTTGAAGTGGATCAAAAAGCCATATCAAAATTGTTCTAATACAAGAATAGGTGTTGTAGTCACAGGACAACTTTGATGAAAGGCTGTGTTGCACTTCAAATGTTGACTACTGCATATACAAACTACACACATTTTGTTTCAGGAGCCAGTTATTTTCTATTATTTATTTATTTATTTATTTCAGTTGTTGTTGCATAATCACATATTTTTAAGGAGGGCTTCCAGATTTTACACACACTTTTTTAGGAACACTGATGAAATTGAGGTCTGGAAATCTAAACAAAACTAATATTGAAATAAAATCATTGCATGTCCTTCTTAATATATTTTAATCTTCCAGGAACAACCAAGCATCATCAGTAACGAACCTAAAACAGTTTTATATGCAGACTAAATAACTGGCAGTTGCTGGACAAGGGAGGAGCCACAGTCTCACAGATGAGTCTTCTCCATTATCATAAACTACCTCCGCCCCCCCCCCTGTGGATCTCTCTCCCGCTATCCCCCCCCCCCCCCCCTCTCTCTCTCTCCTCGTCTCTCTCTTTCCTCTGTTAATTCAGTTCTGGACAGCGCCGGGTACTGATGCTGCTGCCCGTGTAGTCGCATCTATCCTGGGGGCCTCCTCCCACTCATCCCAGCTCGAGAATCCGCATGTAGAGCCGTTCGGTGTCTGTCGCAGAAAAAAAAGTCTCCGCAGTACTGCATCGGAATAAGGGCTCAGTGCACAAATCTTCTTCAACTGTATTCGTGGCTGTGAGTGTGGCGCTTTTCTGCATCAGCGCAAAGGAAGTTCTGTTCAGTCGTGCGGTGGGTGATGCTGTGAGATGCGTCGTGTTTAGCGCACGGAACCCCGATTTATTCGCCCAGACGGGAGAATAGAAGAAGCCAACAGTGCATGCGGGGACGTTTTAACTCTGATTCGGATTTTTATCAGGATGTTTTGACGGGTGCTCTCCAAACGGGTTGATTGAAGATTTCGCCTTCAACAGAAGCACATCCGAGGCGAAAAAAAGCAGTTTCAAAGGAGGACAAGCAGCCTCTCCGCACGGGATTTTAACCTACTGTCGCTTCAGCATCTTTTTCTAAATCGTGAGAGGATAGCTATTAACAGAAGGAGACATGAAAGTTTTTCCGGCAGTATTGTTTCTGATCACATTTTGGAGTCTGGAGTGGGAACCTGTTCTTCCCGATTCAATCATTCACATCGGTAAGTTCAGATCTCTGAAACACCATCTATGACTGTAATGCACTTAATGCAATCGCTGAGACTCCGAGGTCCAATTATAGCGGCCAAAGCTTCGCGTTGAATACGGTTGTGGCTGTAATATCAGGTTGGAGAGACGTACATCTCCATCTGTCCTCATCAATGCGTCCATTATGTAGTCTAGGTGGTGGAGAACAGGTGGTTTTACTGGAAGTGATTTCTCGTGACGCCGCATATATGCACGCCACGTTATGACATCGTTCAGAAAACACCAACTTGGATTTGCAAATATCAAGAGTGTTTGGCAATACTCTTTGTAAAAGGATTGAGCGAGCGCGCACGTGCGCGTGCATGCTTTAGCGATGGGTACGAGGGCTGGCGCCGCGCGTGAGATCTGAGAAGGTCCAAGACAGGTCTTAAATCAGAGCCGTAAAAGAGAGGGTTCCTCCGAGGGGCCGCGGTGTGGAGGTGCTGGGGCTTTGGCATGAGAGAATTTGGCGTAGGATCACGCGCGTGTTTAATTTAATTAAGGCTTGATGCAATAAACAAATAAATATTGTAGCGAATGTGTTTCTGGCGAGACGTGGTGCATGCCTCAAAGTTTAAATAAGTCACAGGTTATGCATAAAATAAATAAAACATCAGCAAAATTATCAATGATTGTTGAGAGTATTGCCGATGTGTGAACGACAATACGAGTTTGAGATATTTCAAGAAATTACAGTATAATTGCATAGTTTTGTGGATTTTATTTTACTTGGTGAACCTTTTATTTCATACAATAAAGTTAAAGATAAAATCAATTAAAACGTTTGAATATTTTATTAATACACCTATAGTTTTGTGCTAGTGTGTGTCCGTTTTTATGATTGGCCAAATTTGCTGGAGAGGCCAGTTGTTATGCTCTTTAAGTCATGTGACCACCACTGAGCCACCTGTGACCACTGAGCTCAAATACACTGCTATATTGAACGTATTAACTAATGTAAAGGGCCTACTAAAAAGTTATGTCGTAATGGATGGAACATTCAACCATATTTCAGTAGTAGTAGCCTATTTACAATATATCTCTCACAGCTATTATTCCAGTTTAGTAGCCTAGCACATTGTTAGTATTTTTATTGTGTTTATTTATTTTTACAATGGACTACAAGAAAGCAGGTGGTCGTTGCAAGTTATAATAATTTATGAAAATGATAAGTTATTTTTAGTGAATAAGCAATCTACCATAGCAAACTGGTGATCTACAAGACGTTCAAGATATTTCCTAATCTAGAATTGCCTTTCGTCACATAGGGCTCTTGGCACAGCGGTCTACCTTAATATGAAACAATAAATAAGATTAAAGCCTACAGATAATCAATGAACATTTACGCCTTCTCTTTAACACCGCACAATTGCTGTCGCGTGTTTCATGTGCACCGAGGGCATCTGAGACAGTTTTGCCTGTCATTAGTAATCCCCTCCTAATCTTTTCTCTGCAGTAGTTCTGTGAAAACGTGACGTCATTTGAATGCTAAAACGACATGGTTTCCATGTCGGCGAGGCGCCTGATGAAGGCATTTTATCACACGCGCTTTACTTGATTGCCGAGCAGCCTCTAATGATGTGCGCACCAAGAGAAGTATCTTGAGCGCCGTGTGCTGCATCGCAATACTGCAGCTCCTTTAGGAGCCCATTGAGAAAGTCACAGTGATTTATGTGTGTGGAAAGCCCAGACTGTCCGGCAGTGCGCGGGTACACCTCCAAATGCGCCTTTTGCACCGATCAAGAAGTGCCAGGAGACGGCACAGGCATGCTTTGAACTTGGCTCCAAACTAGAGATTGATTATTAGGTAATTATCGCAACATGTACAAACGTTTGGCTTTTAGGGGCCACTAGTCATTGAGGAATTTTGATCACGTTTCCTTTGTCGCCGCCTAGTGGCCACGGTGCTTTTCCTAAACTTGAACTCCACTGTAGGGTATCAAACTTTTCTCAGCTTAAGGTGCCTTGTCTGACTCAGACACCTATTGCTGTAAACAGTTAAAATCAGTGCTGTTTTAGTGTTGTTTAGTATATCTTTCAGTTTTCTTAATAATCTTTTTTTTGTCTGTACTTATTTTAATTATTAGCAATTTTTTGCATTGTCTTTTAATTTGGCAATTGTTTAATATATTTTATTTTAGTATTAAAACGATTGAAAATGGGTATATTAATGACTAACTGAAATAAAACACAACTAGGAAACAGTACCAGGAAACATCCATAGATACGCATTCACACACATACATGTACACTATGGCCAATTAGTTTATTCAATTCACCTTTACTGCATGTCTGTAGACTGTAGGGGAAACCGGAGCACCCGGAAGAAACCCACACCAACTTGGGGAGAACATGCAAACTCCACACAGAAATGCCAACTGACCCAGCCGGGACTCGAACTAGCAACCTTCTTGCTGTGAGGCAACAGTGCTAACCACTGAGCCACCGTGTCACCCTAATTCACGTTTTTACACTTTTTTAAATTATTAATTGTATTTTTATTTTTGTTTTTACAGTGGAATACACATTTTAATGACATTTGGGACCGTTTCTGGGACCGCAAACAGGTGGTCTACAAACAAAACATTTCTTTTCAATCTAGAATTGCTTTTCGCCACTTTCTGCACAGTTTTCTACCTTGTTGTAAATCAATACATAGGATTTTAAGCATGGAGAAAATGAATAAACAATAATATCTAAAAAAAAAAATAGCCTGAAATAAGTTTGTTACATTTTTTTCGAATTGCTACATTTCAGTTATCAAAAAAGAATTTTGTTTTATTTATCTATAAAAACATAGTAAAATGATGAATTATATATATTAGGCATCAAAGAATAGGCTACTTTCAGATCAAACAATAATTGTCCGACCCCCTGCTGCAGCAGCCGTGGACCCCCTGTTGTAAGACCCTGTTCTAGGTTGCTTTTTCAAGGATATTCACATTCTTCGGTGTTTCTGCCATGCCTTTAAAGATACGCCATGTAATATTAATTCCTTTATTCCCCAGATGCTTATTTTCGGCTGTCTAATTGGTTGGGAGCACAGTATAAATCTTGCAGCACCTGTTTCAGTGGAACGAAGTCTCCTCTCTGCTGTTCACAATAATCGTTAAGCATGGACTAGATTTCGTCTGCGACAGTTTTAATGGTGTGGATCGCCCTCATTCTCAGGAAGATTTGACATATTGAGAGCACGTCTGGGGCTCTTAGGGGATATCACAAATACTCTCCACTGACAGAGTGTGTGTTTTCAGTCTGGCTGAAGCTTCCTTGTAATGTAGGTTGCGTGTTTGACATTTATTACGCAACTGAGGAGAATAGATGGAGAGAGGGGGAGAACGATATCAAAGCTGGAGGGGGAATCAAATCGTTATCCCTTTTCTCTCCCCAGTCATGGGTAGTTACGTGTTAAACTCTAAAGCCAGAGGAAATTGTAGGATATAATCCTGAGCATTGCATTGTAGGTGGGACAGATGGGTAGTGCCATTTTCGTTGGTCTATTTCTGGCCGCCCCGTCCCAAGAACATGGTGATAATGAGATGTGCTTGCCCGGAGACTATCCGTCAAACTAGTGTTGCTTAAGCGCTCTCTCTTGCTCTCTGTCCTTCTTTTAAGTCCTGCAATATAAAGTAGTGGTAATGAGGAGCAGCGCTTGTAAAGGTCTTGTAATTACGAGTAAAGCATGCATGGAGATGTGTTTGTTTTGATCGGATGGCTGTGTTGTGCCTGTTCAGGTGTTGGAAGAGATAATGAAAAGTTGAAATGCTTGATGTAGAAGCGTTTTCCAAAGATGATTAAGTGATTCCTTTTAGATCAGAGTTATTATCGTGGCATTAGCAGATGCATTGCTTTAACAATGCAGTATTCAGACTGTTGCCTATGCAGTTAGAAGCACCGTTTCTGTAATTGGAGTCTTTTTAAGATGAAGGAATGTTTTTGCATAGATAGAATTGCATCCTTTATTTGCAATGGGCTTGTGAGGTTTCGCTATTTTATATAATGTTCTATGGCAAGCCTTTTTGACTATTTAACTGCTATTTATTTTCAGGATATGAATTTTTAAATCAACAACTAAAGTTAATAATTGATGTCTTACTAGTTGAAATGCAATTGTAATCTAGTTGCAATGCAAAAGTTGATATCAGCATTTCAATTGCTGAAATCAACATTTCAATTGTTGATACCAACAACTGATTTTCTACTAATGAAAATTGAATGTAGCTAGTGACAATGTTAAATTCTGACATCATGAATGTAATTATTTCTTATAAGAAACTACTCTCCTAATTGCTGATATCACATACTTTTTTAGAAATCAAAATAATTGCAAATATCAAGAATTAGTATTTCATTTCAATTTTTTTTTAAATCAGGAATTGACATATACTAGTTACTAGTAACAATCTAATCATTTATATCAACAAGTAAGTTGCTGATATCAAGAATTCAGTAGTTAAAATCAAGAATGCATTTCCTGAGAATGAATAGAAGTCAAAATGGCTGAATTCTTGATATAAACATTTCAGTTCATGGTATCAGCAATTCAGTTTTTGATATCAATACTTGAATTCTTGAGATCAATAATTAAATTGTTGATGTCAGGAATTACATTTTTGATATAAACAATTAAATTGAAATATATAAATACATTTGTATAAATTTAAATTAAACTTTCACTAGTTAAATGTCACCATAGGCTGCCATTTAAATTGAATTGTTGATCAACAAATCAATTCTTGATATCAACAAATTGATTTTTGATATCCTTGACATTAAGAATTCATATCCTGAAAATGCCAGATAGGTGAATGATTTATGTAATTGGTTTATTCTTAAAGGAATTGTTTTTTTTTTTTAAAAAAGGCAAAAAGAAGCTGTTGCAGATGCAGGTGACTTTTTGGTTTATCAGGAAATTACAGAAGAATTTTAGTTGAAACTGTGGTCAACATACTTTAAGTGTTTAAAAAACCTATCCTGCAAAAACTAACTGTTGCTATCCTGCAAAAACTAACTGTGGCTTCTAACAATACACTGAGCTCTTATGAAGCAAAAAGATAAATGATTATTACCTTTTATACACTGGAACTACCAAAATTATATTACTACTAGAATGGCCATAGTAAGACTGTACCGAATTGAATTATTGTCACTTCATAATTACATTAGTAGCTTCTATTGTGATTTTTAAAATGAATCTTTGAATGCATATAGTCATTTTTAAGACATTATGTCCTTAAAATTCTATCTTTATTTTGAAATATAGCCGATACTGAATATGAGTTACTAGACTAAACCAGAAGGTATGTATATTAATTTTTCCAACAATCAGGACAGCACATTTTCTCACCACAATGAAAATTTTGTTTTTGATCAATATAGCCAGTCAAGGTTAGACATACTCAGAAATCGTTTGTAATTTTATTTAAAAAAAATGTTACACACTTTTAGGAAAAGCCACAGAACTATTGTAATTTGACTGCCTCTAATTTTAGAGTTAATCCATCTCCAGTTTGCGACAGTCTGGAATGCAAACATCTTTTCACATAATGATGGGCAGAAACTTGCATATTAGCTGAATGTTGCCATGAATGTTTGCCTAGTCTATGTACTAAAGGTATTAAATGTTGTAAACAAAAAGTTGATCGTTTCACTTCATAAACATGTCACAAGGAGGCACGAGTACTAATTTTGGATTGCCTTTATTTTTTTTTTTTTAACAGCTGTTGACTCTTTATGAATCACCAAAGACCACGGTTTCGGCTACATATATATTTTTTTATGTTCTACTTAATTAAAATTCACAGAGGTATATAGATGAACTGCAAACACCTGATATTATACAAAAAATGTATGAATTGATAAACCTTTTTATTCACAACTAATTCAAGCAGTTTCCTTATTTCATTTAAAGCAATGAGTAATTAAGCCCACTTAACTCTACTTTGGTTTCTTTCACTTGATGAAAGGAGTAATTGCATTGAAAGGCCAGTTAAGGTGTGACAAAATAAAGGTTGTCCTCTAGGGGTGCCGCTTGCAACATTTGCATTTGGTATTCTGGAATTTGTCCCAGACCCATTAGGGAACTCTTGATCTTTTTATCCTTCTAAATCACTAAACCGTGGTTTAGAGAAACCCTGCAACGATAATTTAGTCTTTTGAATAAATTCTGGGCAATGACATTGGCGATTTTGCAGTTTCACTCTCATGGATTTTTTTGAAACCGACGGTTGCACATTATCTCAAGGATTGTCATGCAATGTCAAATTATTTATGGACAATGATAACAATTTAGGAAAGTAGCAAATTATTGCTGAAAACTGTTCCACTGCTTATTATTTTTGTGTTATTTGTTTATTTTCAACAAGAGAGCTGCATTTATATGGAATATATTTTTTGTAACATTAAAATGCCCTTACTGTAATTCATGATAAATTCAGAACAAGCTTTTTATTATTATTATTCATTCATTCATTTTCTTTTCGGCTTAGTCCCTTTATTCATCAGGGGTCGTCACAGCAGAATGAACCGCTAATTTATCCAGTATATGTTTTACGCAGCGTATGCCCTTCCAGCTGCAACCCATAACTGGGGAAGATCCATACACACTTATTCACACACATACACTACGGACAATTTAGCTTACCCAATTCACCTATACCACATGTTTTTGGACTTCTGGGGTAAACCGGAGCACCCAGAGGAAACCCACAAAAACACAGAGAGAACATGCAAACTCCACATAGAAATGCCAACTGACTCAGCCGGAGCTCGAACCAGCGACCTTCTTGCTGTGAGGCGATTGTGCTAGCCCCTGCACCACTGTGCTGCTTATTATTATTATTATTATTATTATTATTATTATTATTATTATTATT
>CAIGQZ010032240.1:2489462-2512828 GCA_903798205.1 Danio tinwini | reverse complement strand
ATAATAATAATAATAATAATAATAATAATAATAATAATAATAATAATTAAATATAAATTAAATGAATTTAAAATTCACTGTGGAATTTGTATGTTCTCCCCGTGTTCGTGTGGGTTTCTCTAAATCAGGAATCTCTAAATCCCAAAACATATTAACATTAAACTTGTTTAACTAAAGATATATGATTGATATGATTTAATGAGTTTTTACCCCTTATCAGTTCTCATGCAATTAGAAAAAGCATAATATAAACTTCTGAAGTACATTTTTTTAGATTGAGGCATAACATGTTTAACTGTAGGTATGTGATTGAAATGATTTTAATGAGTTTTTTCCCTTATCAGTTCTCATACAATTAGAAAAAGCCACATAATGTAAACTTCTGAAGTAAGTTTATCATTATTATTAATATTTTTTAGATCTCCCAAACCCCAAACAGAACATGAGAGCTAATGGGGAGTTATTACTGCATGTTAGCACAACACAAGAGGAAAGAAAAGTTAGCTTGAATGCTTCTGTCTTTGTGTGCTCTCATTTGTTTCAATCATCCACATTTACTTTGAAGTTTAGCGAGGATCAAGCCGCTGTCATGAAATTTTGAGAACGTAAGGGACATGTTTTTCCTATGTTGTCTTGCTGAATTCATGACACCAAGACGTTGAGTGATCTTCTGTGTGTTTAGCACACTGGCTCCCAGTTGATTGTAATGTGGCGCTACACTGAACACGTCAATCAAGCCTTTCTGCAAGCGTTATGGTTTGTTACAGTGCTGCAATTACAATACATGCGCTTGAAAAGAGTGTTTCGCCTCACTAAATGCTTCTCCGTCGTCTATAATATCCCATGCAAATGTGAGGCTTGTGTTGTAATCCACTTGTTAAGTTGTGACGTATGGAATGCTGTTGCTGGGTCCAAGCCTCGACTCATTTGAATTGAGAAAACAGCCGTTTATGGCCATGGTTTACTCAAATTTTACAGATTAAAGTGAATCTTTTACAAAATCATGGTGTTCACTAGAGTCTTGCTGCATCCCAGACACTAATATTTTAATTATTTATAAAAGATGAATCACTATTTGACCATCTGAGATTAGGCATATAAACAATATGATGATTTTCAAATTTACAGCACACTGTGAGTATATATTAGTACATAACCATTTGTTGTTCACTTTTGGCATCTGATTATGGTCTGGTTGTATTCTATTAGGTTGTTGTAATGAATAATATTGTTTTCAAGCCTCTACTCATCTGAAAAGAGAACTAGTTAAGAGAACTCACATACAAAAATAAAATGTACGGGACCCATGTGATGTCTGACTTAAGTGTATATTTTCACCACTGTACAAAACATAACATGTGTGAGTGGTAAGATTTAAAGAATAAATAATAAAAATGAGAGTTATGAATCTCTTGAATGTGTGCATGTAAACAAGGATACTGTAACATTATATATCATGTAATATTGTGTTTAACATAAACATGTAATTATATGATATAAAGTCTCAATTGTGAGACAAAGTCACAGTAATGACAGATAAAGATAATACTGCCACTGTCTTATGAATATAAAGTTATACTTAAAGAAAGAATCATCCAAAATTTTAAATGTCTTCACCAGTTACTTGCACTCAAGTGGTTCTAAACGTTTAGGAATTTCTTTCTTCTGTTAAACACAAAAAGCTATTCTGAAAAATGATGGAATCCAGCAGCCGGTGACATCCATAGCAGGAACATGGAAGCCAATGGCTGTTGCTTTCCAACATCATTCAGTATTCTTTTG
The DNA here is from genome assembly GCA_903798205.1 of Danio tinwini. Lineage (NCBI taxonomy): Eukaryota > Metazoa > Chordata > Actinopteri > Cypriniformes > Danionidae > Danio > Danio tinwini. The sequence continues at coordinate 2,511,046 of CAIGQZ010032240.1, read as the reverse complement.
AGTTCAACAGAAGAAAGAAATTCAGACAGGTTTGGAACAAGTGGGGGGTGAAGGAGTTTTTTTCCTTTAAGAGATAGTCTAAAGAAAGTCACAAATGTGAAATACAAAGGTGCAATTTTTTTATTAGACAAAAACCTATGCTATTAACATTTAATTGAGGGCAAAAACAAATTTCCAATTGTAATGACCTCAGATGTCAAGAAAATCATGACTTCAACTTAAAATATTTTGGAAATAGTATCTTTTTACAACACTCATACACTGTAAAAGAATATCTGTAAATGAGCAGTTTATTTATGGTTGTAAATTGCATTATAGAACCTTGATCTTTCTTCAACAACTTTTTAAACTTGAAACTTTTATTAACATTTTCAATAATTTAAAGTGATATATTGTCTGGGTTGGTGTTGTACACTCACTGGCCACTTTATTAGGTAAAACCTTGCTAGTACCAGGTTGGACCCCTTTGTGGCTTCAGAACTGCCTTCATCCTTCGTGGCATAGATTCAACAAGGTACTGGAACTATTCCTCAGAGATTTTGGTCCATATTGACATGATAGCATCATGCAGTTGCTGCAGATTTTTCTGCTGCACATCTATGTTGTAAATCTCCCATTCCACCACATCCCAAAGGTGCTCCATTGGATTGAGATCTGGTGACTGTGGAGGTGAAGGCCGTTTGAGTACAGTGGACTTATTGTCATGTTCAAGAAACCAGTCTGAGATGATTCACGCTTTATGACATGGCGTGTTATACTGCTGGAAGTCATAAAGGGATAGACATGGTCAGCAACAATACTCAGGCAGACTGGCATTGACACAATGCTCAATTAGTACTAATGAGCCCAAAATGTGCCAAGAAAATATCCCCTACACCATTACACCACCACCACCAGCCTGAACTGTTAATACAAGGCAAGATGGATCCATGCTTTCATGTTGTTGATGCCTAATTCTAACCCTGCCATCAGAAATCGAGACTCATCAGACTGATTTTTCCAATCTTCTATTGTCCACATTATTGTCCACTCGCCTCAAGGTTCGACATGTTGTACGTTTAAAGATGCTCTTATGCATACCTTGGTTGTAATGAGTAGTTATTTGAGTTAAGGTTGCCTTTCTATCAGCTTGTACTAGTCTGGCCATTCTCCTCTGACCTCTGATGTCAACAAGGCATTTGCACCCACAGAACTGCTGCTCTCTGGATATTTTCTCTTTTTTGGACCATTCTTTCTAAACCCTAAAGATTGTTGTGCGTAAAAATCCCAGTAGGTCAGCAGTTTCTTAAATACTCAGACCAGCCCGTCTGGCACCAACAACCATGCCACGATCAAAGTCACTTCAATCATCTTTCTTCACCATTCTGTTGCTCGGTTTGAACTGCAGCAGATCATCTGGCCTAAATGCATAGAGTTGCTGCCATGTGATTGGCTGATTAGAAATTTGCGTTACGAGCAGTTGGAGAGGTGTACCTAATAAAGTGGACGCTGAGTGTTTATTATGGTACAAAAACTTTGTAAAAAGTTGTCAGTACATTTTCTGTTATTTTACAGATTTATTTCTCTCTCAATATTATTATAACTTATACATTATATTATTTCAAACTACTTAAATGTCCATAAAAGTGTCTTTGTTAATCTGTAGAGTTGAAGTCGACATAGCAGAGATTAACATCCCACAATGCAATTGACAACCGTAAATAAACAGAAGACACTTGTGAATCACCAAATAAAGAAACCCATCTTTTACAGTAAATGGTTTATTTAACAGATATTTTTTACAGTGCAGGGTTAAGGGAGTTTAGTCCAGGGGTGCCCAAACTTGGTCCTGGAGGGCCGGTGTCCTGCATAGTTTAGCTCCAACTTCCTTCAACACAACTGCCTGGAAGTTTCTAGTATACCTAGAGAGAGCTTGATTAGCTGGTTCAGGTGTGTTTAATTGGGGTTGGAACTAAAATATGCAGGACACCGGCCCTCCAGAACCGAGTTTGGGCACCTCTGGTTTAGTCTATCTGGAGCACTTTTAGCTTAGCTTAGCATAAATCATTAAATGGCATTAGACCATTAGCATCTCATTTAAAAAAACTAACAAATAAAAAAAAGTAAAGCTTGACTCTTCTGTAGTTGCATTGTATACTAAGACCAACAGAAAATATAAGTATATTGATATCAATATAGCTAGCAACCATATTCACATTCTGGCGTAATGATCAAGGAACTTTTCTGCCCTACCAAGTCTGCAATGAGTGCATTGATATTACACAGCACTTGAAAATAGTCAACTAGGTAACTAGCACTGTGTGATGCTAATGGTCAAATCCAATTCAATGATTTTTGCTAAGCTAAGCTAAAAGTACTCCCGCCAGACCAAGAAGCGGAGTGTTTCTTTAACAAGCGGATAATACCGGCACAACACAAAAAATAACACAAAAGTATGGGTGGCTCTCGAAGAAAGACGTTTCATCAGTTGTGAGATTTCTAAAACTCCTAGAACGTGTGCAGATGAAGTGAGATGTCAGTTTTCCTGTAAACAAGCGTACTGTAAGACGGTGTAGCCACCTTTCAAGCAGCGCTCTAAAGGGAACGAGTCCCTTTGAGAAGTTGTGCCTCTGATCATTACTCGCTCTTGCACAGAGAGCCTTGGGCCTCCTCCTTTGACTCTTCGTTGACTCTCTCTGTCTGTAGCTTTCTATTCCTCTTTCTTCCCACCTGCTCACTTGGTCCCCTTCAATGGCTTTCTGCTCTGATCTGCTTCGAAAGAACATGAGATGAGTTTTGAGGATTTTTCTTCATGTCTTGCTCAGTCATTTCTCTGTAGGGGGCAGTAGCGAGGCTGGATGTGTGAGATACTTGTTTACTGTCATTGTATTGTGATTCACAGTCATTTGCAGGTAGCCTGTTGCTGAGTAAGAAAGTGTGCTTAGTTTTTCTCTCTCCCTTATTCATATTTGATTGCATTGCTTTCTTATGACAGAATTTGGCTCGTTCTATCTTTCACCATCCATCCGTCTCTCTCTGTCTCTCTTTTGCACGCTTCTTTTTGTGTTTGTAATTTGCATAGAATAATTTAGCTTTATGTTGGCAGGCTGTTTTTGCTTCACTATAAAAAAGTGACATGAATTTTAAAGATGCAGCCACTTAAATATAAAGTTGTAATAATTATGAAGTCACATTTATGAGAGATGGCAATGGTTATGTTATATAAAACGTATTTGCATAAAAAGTCACAGTTATTAGAAATAAATTTGCAGTTAGTATAAGAAGTGGCGTTAGTTGTGAGATGTAAGTTGGAGTATGACCAAATAATCAAGGCTATGAATTTTAGGGCTGCACAATATATCGTTTCATTATTGATATCGCAATGTGCGCATTCGCAATAGTCACATTGCAATGTTGAGTCTTAATTATAGTTGACCAGGAGCCACAGAATTTTATTTAATTACTGTATTTGTACAGAATTTATAAAAATTTATAATTTATAATTTATGCAAAAAAAAGAAAAAAAGGAAAAAAGAATTTGTATACATTTCAAAGTGAAAACAAGATCATTTCACTTACCCCACTGGCAGATAATTTAGCTTGTTTTACGGAGTTAATCATAATTTTGACTTATGTCTTCTGAAGGTAAAACAACAATATTTTTACTTGCTCTTTTTTGATATTTGAACAAGAAATGAGAGAAAACAAAGTACAATAAGAAAAGCATTTGTGATTATTCTATTTCTGTATCTGAATGCTATTAAGGCTGATTTATACTTCTGCATCAAGCGATAGCCATGACCCACAGAGCTTGCCTTGCATGTAGTTATGCATTTATACTTCTGCGTGCTGTTTGTTTTGCTGTGCAATAACACTTCCGGAACGCTAGCTGGCAGTAGGTTTTTATGTTCCTCTGTATCGTGTTTCTTCTTATGTGTTTAATTTTTTTCATTTTTTTTAAATATAAATTCAAAATATTAAGAAATAATATTTACAGTTATGAGAAATCTCAATTGTAATCCAATTCTACAAGTTCTCAATTCGAAAATATAAAGTAAATAAAATTGCTATGATAAACGGTCTCAGATGTGAGATATAAGGTTGGAATACATATGGTACGTTTATACATTTTCACTAGTGAGATATAAGATTCTAATTATTATAAATAAAGTACCTACTGTTCTGATGGTCTCACATGGCTGAAATAACTATGTTGTTACATGTTAAATATCGCAAGTTATGAATTGCTTAGCAATACTTATGCAAATGCCTTATTCAATTACTCTGTTCTAAGCATAAGTCTAGTGAATCTTAAAAAGTTAATCTTTAAATCCTCTTTAGAGAAAGCCAGCAGTAAATCGTGTGGATATTGTTGTTTGGTCTCACTAATTCCTTTGATTTTTCCTGACCCTGAAATGAGGCATCTGCGTTTGTTCTCTATAAAAGCCAATTCCCCACTTATGCCACTGTACACCCTTGCCTCATTATTTCAGAGACCTCCGCTTAGGTCAGTAGAGGTAACCTAATGACAACACACACGCACACAGAGACATATATATAATGCCCTTTTAACAATTGGAAGCTGTAACTGTGTATAGAGTGGAACGAATAAGACACACCAATACAATTCTGTTATAAGCATTGTGCCTTTACGCTATTAAATCAGGTGTGTTTATTTGAAGCAAAACAGAAATGAAAATCGAAATGTAGATCAACAACAAAAGAAAGTGGAGTTGTTTAAAAAGTCAAGTTGCTTTCAACAGTGATGTCCCATGTGTTTCTATAGCACCAAAGGCAGTGAAACCACTGTACATTCATGCTGAGAAAATGGAAGTCAGTGGGACGTTACTTCTAGACACTGCTGCTGGATAATAGGGCTTTGTTCCAATAGGCAAGACTGCATCAGCTTCAAGGCTCGGATCCTAGCCAGGGAAGTGCAAGACTAAAACACGGATCTCAGGCTCTTGCTACAGATTCTGCATTTTTGTTGCTTTGTAATGTTACTCTTGGGACAACCTCCATTTCGATTTAATGCACCATGAAAAGAGGATAAACCCTTCCCTTTAGGGTAGGAGAGCGAAGGCAAGTCAGTGTGTTTACTTTGAGGCGGCGACTGTAACATGATTCAGACTCAAGCTCTGTCCCTAACTGCATCTGTGCTAATGTACTTATTGGCAAGTTTTAAGCTTCCTGTAACTATGTCAAACAGCGTTTTTCATCATAATGTCACCAGCAAACAGTACAGCCAAGCCTGCTTCTTCTCAGGACATGATAAATCCTTGATTTTTAAAATTTGAATAAATTTTATAGTGATAATTTTTTGCGCATCAATAATCTGATTAGTTACATTGATCAAGATACAACCTTATCGTTATGTTTCAATTTTAAGAAATTTTAAAATCTTACTCCAAATGTTTGGACCATAATTGTGTGTTCAATTGTGTTTAATTTTGTGAAACTACTGTGTGAATGCATTGGTTAATAGTTTACCTTAATTTGTGATGGGTAGTTTCCATTTATTTGCATGTTTGAATGCAACTTATAGAACTTCAGTTTCTGCTCTGGCAACTTTGGATGCTGAAAGTTGAGCTATGCTAGTTTTATTGACATTTGTAACAGTTGCAACAATATATTATCTTGGTGGTCGTGTAAATTATGGTACAGCCAGTGTTGGGGTAACGAGTGTTTCTAAGTAACGAGTAAAGTAACTGTTCATGTAGTTTCCGTGTTTATGTCATGTGCCTTCCCTATGTGCTGTGATTCCTTTGTTCCATTTTCCCACCGGTTGTTAATGTTTCAGTGTTTCCACCTGTGTCTCACCCCTGTGTCTAATTAGTTCTATTATGCGCTGTGTGTTTAAGTTCCTGACTGTTTCTCAATATGCGTTCTTCAGCGATCTTGTGTCCTCGTGTAACATCATCATCAACTGCCAAAGTTCAGTTCCAAAACTTAAGACCGCAAAAACGGGGGATGCATGAAAGTTCCCGGATGTGTTCTTGATATCAAGGATGTTTCAATGCAGACTTGAGTGCAAAACTCGCTGAAAAAGTCCCAGAAGTTATTGCGGCTGAATAAAGGAGGTGGGATGCACAGCATTAAAATCTGTTTTATTTGTGTTGTGCAACGTATATTTGTAAGGTGTTTATGCATAGTATATATAGTGAAAAGGGGGAAAAACAAAAAAAACATTTTATGAATGCTGTAATGTTTAAACAATTTGCCATTAAAAACGCGTGAAGCATTTGACCATCAGAAAGAACGCAGCATCTCATTTCTCATAGGATGCGTTCTCTTCTCTTGTGGTCTCCTGAGTTTGTTCTTCCGAGGTAACTTGGCAATACTGTTCTTCACAAGAACACAAGTCCGTTCTCTGTGTTCTTGGAATTGAGAAACAGCCCCTGTGTTTAGTTCATTCCTTGTCCGGTATTAAAGTGTCATGATTTGTCATCTCCCCTTGACTCTTGTGTGTTGATGTTCCAGTGTCTCCAGTGAGTGTTTTGTAAATAAATACGTGTATGTTTTGATTACTCCTGCGATCCAGTGCATCTCTTTATAAAGTGAAAACGTGATAGAAGAGTGAGAGAGTGACAGTAACACATTACTTTAAAAAAATAAATAATAATATTTGAGTTTTGAACTGACCAAAATATTTGACTTTTTTTCAAAAATGTAAGCGAGTTACTTTGTAGTTTAATTAATAAGCTTTTAAAAAATAAATTGCTGATTTAAAATTTAATTTAATTCATCTTTAATTCTATAGCGCTTTTACAATGTAGATTGTGTGAAAGCAGCTTAACAGAACTTCTAGCAGATAGAAACTGTCAGTCCAGTTTTCAGAGTTTAGTTTAGTTAAGTTTAGTGTGGTTTAATTTTCACTGCTGAAAGTCCAAACATGGAAGATCAAATCCATCAATGCGCAGCTCCACAAGTTCTAGTGGCGTGCTTGGTGGCAAAACTTCACTAGTTGACAAAAGTGAAGGAAAAAAAAAAAACCTTGAGAGAAACCAGGCTCAGTTGGGCATGACCATTTCTCCTCTGGCCAATATTTTTGTGCAGAGCTGCAGTCGATGCCGGAGGCTGAAGAATGCTGGACATCCATAGTGGAGAAGCTGCAAGTGTGATTAAATTAGTCGCAATGAATCATGCAGTCAATGAGAGAATGTGTTCTTTATTTTGAAATCATCGAAGAAAAGGAAAAGGGGATTGTCTTAATGGACAGTGATAGACAAATAGTAAAAAGTAGCAAACAAATTGCTTTAAACTTTTAATAATCTGTATGTACGGCATGTATATTTCTGGGTTAAGGAAGTTCTCAGATAACATCCTAAAATATTTATTTATTTTTTAAAGGTAAATTAAGTTGTAGGTTATACAGTGCATTTTTCATTGCATTGCTCCTCTATTATAGAAAGAAAGAAAAAAACTATTTCTGAAAGATATCAAGCCTCTGCCAGGTAATAAAAAAATAGCACAAAAGTAACGTAACACATTACTTTTCATAAAATGTAACTAAGTAACACAACTAGTTAGGCAGGAACCCAATATTGTAATGCATTACTTTCAAATGTAACATTCCCCAACACTGGGTACAGCTATATTAACCATATAAATTGTAGGCTGTACCTTTAAATAAACCGTTGCTCAGTTTCCAGTATACTCTGTCAGTTTGTGCTGATATATTTCTTGATCTTTATCCTCTACCATCTTTATCCCACTGTGACTCTCACCTCAGCCCTCCAGTCGTCTCCCTCTTCTCAGCAGTTTGATTACTTTCATAAGTCTTAGCCATTTCCGAACAACCTTCTCAATATGAAAAATCTCCTCTTTAACCTCTGCTCCCACCCCAGATTCACAGCTTCAGATGGCCTACTCCATACTTAGACCTGCCCCTCTCATCCTCCTAGAGCCTTGAGCGTCTCTCTCGTTTGCACTATTTAATGCCATGTTACCACCAAGTCAGGCTATTAGAGCCAGTTTGGATCTGTTCTTTTGACTTCCCATTGGTTTCCTTCATAATTTCTTAATAAGCTGACCTTTGACCTGTGTGGAAATGCAGACGCTTTCCTTCCCCAGCAACCTGCTAACAGTTGTGTTGTGACTGAGCCCTGCTTTGTTTATGTAATTCACACATGCAAAGCCTTGATCAGATGACATGGCAGTGGCAGCGCCATATGGTCAGTGTAGCGTAATGACCTAAATACACTCACAATATTAATTTGTGTCCATATGGAATATTTAAGACGCTCAGACATTTCACAGCACCATCCTTTTTCACCCAAGCTTCAAATGTCTCCAAGTAATTGTGCTGGTGAGAAGAAAAAATGCAACGTCCCTACAGAGTTCAGGTCTATAAACCTTTTTTCCCCATCGTGTTATAGTCTGATAATTGGCTTGCACCACCAAACCGGTGCTATTATAAGGGCAATTTGAGAGCTTGGGTCGACCAATCTAATTGAAGAGGAAGTGTTAGTGAAAAGGGCCGAAAATGGGCAAATGGGGACTGAATGACGCATTTCTTGTCTCTTGGAGTGAAATTAGCTTTGTTTTGTGGATTGTTTGATCTGCTTGCGATGGCCTGTCAGTCTGTCAAACAGTCGGTCCGCTGTGCAATTTGCTAGCATGTTGAGCCACCATCTACTCTGCTCTCATTTACCGACTTTCTCCATTCTGCTCACATTCATGTGATCTGACAGGGAAATAGCTTTTCTTGTTATCAGATATCGCTCTTCACATGAAGCGCAGCATGTGCTCGTGCTTAAAGAAATGAGCATTTAGGAGAAAAAATATGATAATATTTCAATGTGTTTATCGCAACAGCTTCAAGATTACACTGAAATAATTATTAGACCTGTATGTTACAATTGTCCAGAGGCAAAAAAGAAGAATGTTTTGTTATGTTGTACAGTATAAATGATGTGGGGAATCATTTAAGATAGAATAGCATTTTTTTATAAATCTTCTTTATTGTGGATGTGTATAAATATGATCATGCAAAAATATATATTTTTAATGCTATTTTCATGTTAGGTTATGGTTTTGCTGGTTAGCATGGTCCCATTTGCTTCCACTGATATGATTTAACAATCTGGAGAGGTTAAAATATTTATTCATTTACAGTACTACCATTCAACAGTGTAAACTAATAGCTAAACTCTGTTTGTACTCTTTATTCAAACATTGATGTTATGATGATGTTATGTAGATATTCTAAGCAAGCTGTGCAATTGTGCTTAGAGTCTAAAACTTTTGTATATTGTCAGCATTTCAGTTGTTTCTTTTAGAATAATGCAAGCAATGCTTATTCCTTAATGCTTGTTGAGGAATGTGCAGGATAATGGATGATAAACAAATACAAGTAAGAACCAATTTAATATAAATAACTGATTATGGTGTCAAAATATAGTTATTTTCTGGAAAAATTGTAGTTTTTATGTGCATTTATTTTGCACAGTAAACTGTGATACGCTGATAGCTGAATGTCTCTTCCACTTCCACACACTCAGAAATAAAGTTACAAAATCTCTCACTGGGCTGGTACCTTTTCAAAAGGTACACTTTCACGAGTTCACACTCACAAATATTTGACTGAATAGAATATGCATATTTGACGTGCTGTCCGGAAAGACACCCTAACTCAAGTTATTTCCCTTATCAGAATAGAGAGAGAGACAGGGTCCGAGCACAGTGTCTAGCCTGCCACCAAAACGCCCCCCCCCCAATTTAAATAGGTATCGGGTTTAATAGTGTGGAGTTGGGGTGGTGGAGGGATGCTGAAGTCAGGAGAAAACGAAGGTATGATGTGTTTGACTATAGGGGTTTGGTCTCGAGCTGATTGGATTGTAGAATGATTGTCAATGATGAATTAGCCTTGTCAAAAACTGCTTCTCCCGAAATTTGTTTATAAAACATCACTGCAGGTGGACATTAGTACCTTTAGAGTACACTTTTGTACCTTTTTAAGGTTGTCTTTTGTATCTATAATGTACACATTTGTACTGTTTAGGTAAATGTACTTTTAAGGACCTGTTATGAACAAAAATAAAATTAAAAAAAGGTACCATCCCATGGACAGATTTTGTAACTTTATTTCTGAGAGTGCAATGTAAAATGGATAAAGACATTTTTCTTTGTTGCAAGAAAAAAACTTTCTCCTAATGCAGTGTCTACCGCCAGATAAGATGCTAAAATATAGCGTCAGTCACTTTGTGCCACTCTTTCAATCAATGTGTTGTGACAGTATGTGTGTGTCAAACGTTTTGGCAAATTACAATTGTTTGGGGCTGGTTATATATTTAAAAAAAGAGAGAAAATTATCACTTTTGCGATGACGAGGCTCCATTTAAATGACACAAGATGCCGTCTAATGGTAAGGGTAAATGACTCGCAGATGTTGTTTTTCCTTCCTATTAGATCGCATTTTTAAAATAATCTGTCCAGGAGGTGACGCTGATCGACAGCAATATTAGTTTAAAGATGTTAAGAGCAGGTAAAATAGATTAAAACTATCATTTCAAAGCTGTCCGAATGTGACTGTTAATACGCATCAAGCTGCTGACTGGAAGTTCGAAGCATCCTCCTTACGCATACACACAATGCATAATGGGTAATTTTGCATTCTATGAAAAAGGTCTATAAGTAAATTCTTTTTATTAGCTGAAACAATGGTCCTTTGTAATTCATACAATTCCTGTCTCTTACACAAACTGTTCGTTTTGCAACATAAAATGTATAGTCAAGAGCCACAGGAGTTAATTTAGGTTTATTCTTCTTATTTTGAAACTGTCAAAGTGCAAAGTGTTTGTAGGCATTGATTTGTATTTTATGAATCATTGTGTACCATTATTTCAAATCAAAATCAGTTTTAATGTTCTGTAAGGACTGAACTGAGGGTTAGTAAATTACAGCAAAATGTAATTTCTGGGTAAACTACTCCTTTAATTAAGGGTTTGGTACAGTGTACGCTCTACTTAGCAAATTAGTGATCACTCTTCTACAGTTTCAGAATAATTAGCCAAATTTTGGGCTCAGATGATTGATACTTCCGTTGTCCCTTGAATAAAAATGGCAGGTTTTTAAAAACCCATACATACCAGCCAAGCAAGTACCATTAAGATCAGAGTGAATGCCAACGGATAGCTTTCTCCAGGTTTTGCAGATCTCCTTGATTTATATCAGCAATAATATACATTTTGACAACATAAATATTAAATATTGGCTCTAAAAACTGTTGCACGGTGATGGCCTGCAGGAGGATGTGGGCGTAATGTAATTTCCATATGGAATCGCAAAAGGAAAAACAACAGATTGGAGACTGTCGCTGTTAGCGATTGTTGCCCTTTCCAAAGCGGTGGCATTTTTGTCGGTCAGTTTGTCCCTTGTTTCCTCTGGTCAGTTCAAATTGTGCTACTTGTGTTTTGTTCTGTCCAGCTGGGAGGACGCTGTTGTGGTCTGAGGTCCCTAGAGAGTGTCTGATCACAGGCCCAAAAATTGCTTTAGCAGAATCAAATAAGGCTGCTTCCTCATAGCAGGATTCACTGTCCCCTTTGCCACCAATGGAAAGTTTAAGTTAGCGATCTCACTAGCTAATTGAAATTTGAATACAAGTGAATTTGCATTGATTGCTGCATGCAGAGCTTTCTCGAAACAGGGAAACCCATGGGCTGATGCAAAGCCTCGAAATACATTTTTTTATTTTCTGTCTGCATCATAGAAATTCCCCACCCGCTTACCGTGCTCTCTGGCCACCCATCTTTCCACTGATAATTGGATCCTGGAAAAAGCTCAGTGAGAAACTACTTTACATAGCTTTCTAAATCAGAACATGGGATTCCAGTGCGCTTCAATATTGCATTTCAACAGTGTGTGTGTGTGTGGATGAAATATTCATACCTCAAAAGTGACTTTAATATGGGGATGTTTCTAGAAGTGTGTGAGCAGAATTCAGCTGGAGCTATTGCCATTTCATATGTAATGACATTCTGATGTGTCTGTTCATCTAACCAACACCAGCGCTAAATCTGACACATGTTATGTTGAGATCTGTGAAACCGGGTTTATATCCTGTGGTTTAACGGTTCAAACATCTTGATAGTTCTTAATGATATTTATATCCGTCTTTTAATCAGACATGAAAAACATCAGCTACTTCAAGCTGAGTAGAGAGCAAGAAGCACAGGATGCTAATAAGATTAGAAGCTAGCTTTGTCAGGACTGCAGCAGTTGCATGGTTAATACCTCGTAATCCCTTAGTAATGGAAATGGAAACTTGGAGTCTTCTAGTCGTTACAAGATCAAAAGATTGAGTCGTTCCAGTTCTGGACTATCCATATTTAGCTAAATAAATATCATAGATTAAATATTATGAGGACACTTGCTGTAGAGCTACTTATTAGCAAAGCAAACTAAGCTACAGTGTTGGGGCGCAGCTAACAAAAAGTAGCTGCACTTCTGCCTATAATACATTTGCATTAGTGTAAAAATAGCTTTGCTTTACCAATAAAAAGCTCTCTTACCCAACCTGTAGCAATGCATGACAACATGGTATATCGCTATGTTTCATTGATTGACCTGAGGTAAACACTCTATAAAAGCGTCCTATCTATCCTAGGTTTAGTTAGGTTAAGTAGGTAGAAATTGAAAGTCCAATTCTACAGCCTGATTTATACTTGACGTGTTCGCTTGTGTGCATGATTTCGGCTGGTAGAGCGCACAATTTTTGAGACACAAAAATAATATGAATCACTTTGAAGACATTTTGTTTGAAAAAGGTACGTCTTTACAGACAGCTTTATTATCGGTCCATGCATGATTATAGGGATAAGCAGATGACCAATAGTTTTTGGCTAGAAATCGCAACAGCTGTGGGAAAGGAGGAAAGTTTTTGTTGAAGCATTTAGAAAAACCTGAGGGATACGTTAGTTAAAACCAAAAAGAGAGGCCATGGCAAAAGTGGAGACCCAGGTGGTAACAATTAAAGATGTTATTCATCTTTCAATGCTCAATGTTCATTCAATGTTTTTCACCATTCTTAGGTTTTACACTGTTTTATATATTACAATTTGGAATTTAAAACAATTAATAGTTACAAAACTAAAATAAAGTAACAAAATTATTTTTTGATAACTAGAAAAAATATTTAAACGTATCGGTTTACAAATATACTGATGCTCTTTTCTAGGTTTTATTGGTGATAATAGTCAGGAATGTTGGACCTTATTGCCTTGGCATAGAAGCAGAGGACACAAACTTCCCTTTCTTGGCTTTTATTCTTGCCATAATAAATGTTGTCATTGATATTTAACTTTAATAGGTAGAACTGTCCAAGATAAGAAAAAAAAAATATAAAAAAAAATCTTAAATGTTTATAAAAAGCTTTATAATCATTAAAACAAATTATAAAAATTTATAAAAATAATTAGTTTAAAAAAATCTTGAATGATATTAATTATATAACGTAGTTCTGGAAACTTCCTACTTCTGTTTATCTGTCTGACTTTCCGTTGTGTTTTTTTTTTGACCACCCCTGTCACTTTGAAGAATATTACAATGGCAAATGCATCAACTATAAAACCCTCGGTATAGCGACAGGCGAACGTATAAATCAGCCTTAAAGGGCCATGAAAACCCCGTCTCAGCAGGGTGTTTTTACACTTCTAGTTTGGAAAAAGTCAGGAAAGTGGGCATGTCCAGCTCTGTTTAGGTGGGAGTGTTGGGGGAGGGAAAGAGGGAAGGGTTTGCAAATATGGGAGTTTCCGTTTAGGCACGCAAACGCAGGGGAGAAAGAGAATGACTGTGTTTACATGGACATCAGTAATCAAATTACTTGCCAAATTATTATTTTGTCGACTTTAACTGCAATTTGGCACTTTTTATTCAGGAACATTTCCTCCATGTCGCCCGTGACAAACGAGATATTGAAAGCTAGGAACTGCTGGAGAGTGGAGTTTTAATGGTATGTTTGATACCGCACGGCGAATGGGAGAAAGAAAATCCTCCGCATTTCTCTGTAACTTAGATGCACTAAGTAGGTAGCGTCAGAAAGCCGTGTGTGTCTAGACTACCCTGTCACAAAATGCGGCGACTATGGTATGTCTTTAAAAACTGAAAGAGCACTGCTGACGATACGAAGTAACTTTGCCATCTGGGTTAAACAAAGGGCATTGCACTGCGCACACTTACCAAATCTGTCAAGACAGGACAATCACACTGGAACTGTGTCTTTTTTTAAAAAGGAGACGAGTGGCAAATCCGGATTTCACCATTTCTAGATGCGAAAAGCTCTCGGGTAAAAAATGTTCCTTACAAATGCATTTCTGTCGCGTGTCGTGTGCACTGTAGTCCACACGTGAGTCCAGCATCGCTGTCATAGAGGGAAAATTAAAACAAAATCTTCGTTGCAGCACACAAAATAATGCAACACTGTCGACCCGTGTCTCCAAATTTTAGTTCTTACACTTGTTTTGGTAACACAACATGGCATCTCTCTGCCGTCTGAACACTGTAACAGGTAAACAGTCTCTGAAGTTATCATGCATATTAATGAAGTTGCTCCACATACACAATAGAGCACGCTGATTGGTTTGAACAAAGTCTTTCTCATGAATTAATGCCGCACCCTCAGAGACGTCACAATGTTCTCGCAGGTACAGACAGCCACTCTCCACGCTGGATTTACACTCAAGTATCTCATCGTCATGACACAGCTTCAAAAATTTGTTTCAAACCGGAAGAACGAATTTACTCAAAACAATTTTCACTTTTTAGTGCAATATATGTGTCCTAATAGTGTTTATAGCAGCGTGGGACACATATATGACTGTCAACAGCTCAAAAAATGTGTTTTGGTGTTTCGTGACCCTTAACTGGAATTCTAATTTCTAATTGGAAAAATTGTATTACACATTTCAACTGTTCAGTTTTTCCTGAACTTGAATATGACAGTGCTTTATTACTTTGTTAAATATATTGGGGGTGCAAATTACGATTTACTCGCATTTACACAACATCATTTTAATCAAGAAATGGAGAGGAAAAAACAACAACAACACAACACATTTTGGCTATCATGCCATGAGAAGTACAGTTCAGTTAAGTGCAGTACAGTTCAATTCGGTTCTGGTCACCCTGATGGTGGGGGGCAAACTTTACTTGGTAGGTGTGGTGCATGCCAGAAAGTTTTGACGTTATTTTAGCTAGAAGAAAGGTGTGCAGGTTCATTATTTCAAATGTAAAAGCACAGATTTGCCTTTTTCACACAGTTAGATGTGACTTATGAAAGGCCCAGTAAACAACAATGGAGGACATATAGCAGATCATGTTCTTGCTTCTTGGCATGTGGCTGTTTGTCAAAAGAAGACAAGCTTTGTTTGAGCATTGCTGCATGCTGTCATTGTATTATTACAGTGTAGTGTCTTGGCTGGGTTTTTAAAAATGCTGTTTTCTGTGTTTGTGTCGTTCTGCTGGCTTGTGCAGAGTGACAATACTCTGTAAACCAATAGCGTTCAGCTGTGAGTCCAGCTTCACTCTTTTAGAACCATACTTTTGTGCTAGGTATTTGGACAAAATGCCAAAAAAGTTGTATTTCACAGTATTATTACATATTACATAATATATAAATATAATATTATGTATAGCACAGTATTTTTACGTATTTTGATAGCTTTGACAGTGGAAGCAAACATAAATTCGTACAATACTCTACCGAACCAATTTATTCTCTTTTTGTTTGCTACCTCATCAACATCAGGGATGTATGCAAGCCTCAATGAATAATTTGTATTCTGAAGTGATAACACAGCAAAGTTTAAAAATCCTGCAAAAATAAATATATAAATATATTTTAATCACCAGAAACATGAGCTGTTAGTGTTTTGCTGCCTAGTGT
The DNA here is from genome assembly GCA_903798205.1 of Danio tinwini. Taxonomy (NCBI): domain Eukaryota; kingdom Metazoa; phylum Chordata; class Actinopteri; order Cypriniformes; family Danionidae; genus Danio; species Danio tinwini. The sequence continues at coordinate 2,495,184 of CAIGQZ010032240.1, read as the reverse complement.
TTTGATGCTTGTTTATTTCAGCTGTGAACTTAAGTGAACTAAAATTATAAGTGCAAAAATGTACTGTAAGTAGAGGGACATCAACTCAGGGACCCTACAGGTACAGTATGTTACCAATTAGTTGTAATCTACCATATTTTAAAAGATACAATGCTTGAGATTAGCTGCTTTTGTTAATTGTAGTTAGCAGCTTAGCTAGCTAATAAAAAAAAAACGGTAGCTTGACTGTGGCTGAACTAATTTAAACAGCAAGTAGCTTGCAGTTTGGCAAGTTTGGGTTTTAAAGTAGCTTCCTACTTCCTAGTGCTCATCTTCTAGTCTCCACACAGAGTGAAAATTTCACAGCTATCAAAATTCAATTAATAAGATTGTCACACAGCGATTTTGATGTTGTCAAATTTACTGATTTCCAAAGGAAATGTGTCACGCGAGACACCCGGTGCGTTGTCATCGTTCTGGCAGTGATGTGCTGCTGTGCATTTCGATGTTGATGCAGTGAGCTTACAGCACACTGTTTGATTTTCATGGAGGTGTGTGTTGGTCTGTATGCGTAATAAAAAGAGTTAGCACAATATGTGGTGCATTTCATAACAGAGCAGCAGTAAAAATGATTGTGCATGTGCTCAGTTTGCATGCCAGCCTGACTGCAGTGCTCATCTTTCTTATTCCAGCACTGAAATAGTGCTTGTTGACCAAGTAAACAAAGCCAAGTTGTGCACCATCCATTTGGAGCTGCCTTCAAAAGATGATTGAGTGCCTGGTTGAATAGTCATTAACCTTTGTGGTTGTAACAAGTCTTTATTATCTCGGGTGTTATGTTCTCATAAAGGAAACACAATGATGCTTTTGCAAATCACCTGAGCTTAGCGGTGCTGTATTACAGTAATAATACATTACTTTGATTTGTTTTGTCCTCTTAAAATGAGAGAAATGGAATAAATATTAAAATGAAAACAGCTCTCTGAACAGCGGGAGCATAAATCACTGTGTCGCTGTTCTGATAGAGATAAGCTTGGTGAGCAATATGTAACGGCACAAAGAAATTATGGTTCAGAATGTATTTTGGTTTAGAAGTATGTTTCGGACAGTGGGGTGGGGGAACTAAGCATAAAAATGATTATCTTTTTATTATACAGTGGTTTACTAAACAAATTATGCTTCTGCTAAATAAATAAAATTTAGATTTTTTTAAAGATGTCAAATCTTGATGCAAACTTTATACTGTAGCAAATCCTATTTCTTGCACGCTATGATAATAAAGACTTTATTATAAAAAAAAAAAATAATGATATATCATCAGAACCGATAATATTACATTTCAATTGCCACTTAATTTAGATACAATAAATCAAAATGTATATAAAAATCTAAGTAAAATATATAAATTATATAAAATCAGACAATTTTAGATCATTATAAGATTATAACAATTTTATTTCACTCCAATTCATGGTTAGAAAAACGTGTAGACAAACGTGTAAAATATTAAACATAATGAAATAATAAACATGAAATAAGGGCTTCCTTCCAGTGGTACGCAAAGGAATGAAATATGTCATATGTACATGCTCAAAATGTATCAAAAAATATTTATATGACATATAGCCTATATTTCTTGGGTCCAGGCAACATTTCCAGTTGTTGATGAATTGGCTACTATATGTTAATACTTTACATTTAAGTACAGGAGTTATTTTATTTATTTATTTTTTTTACTTTTTAAGAACAGTAACCTACTATTTTTTAACTTTTAAAAGCACATTTTAATTTAAATGTTGAAGTTTAAATTTTATTTTTTTTACATATAAGCACAGTACAGTGTTAATGTTCAGACTATTTTAATGTTTAAAGTGGCTGACATTAATATTAGGAATTAATCTGCCATTGGAATTAAGCTGCTTTACTGGGCCTACTACACTAATGTATTTCAATACTGCTTATTATAGTGGTACTTTAAGTAACCATTTTTTTCTGAGGTGGTACTCGATGAAAAAAGTTTGAGAACCACTGTATTAGAGTATATATTCATCTTTGTTGAAGTTAATTCATTCTTAGAGACTATTAAGCATGTGTGAGTTGGAGTTGGTTGGATCTAAACTATGCAGAGCGGCGGCCCTACAGGAATTGAGTTTGAGACCACTGCTTAAGTAAATGTTGAACTTTGATAAATAAATGCTGTACACTACTTGTTCATGTTTGTAAGTACAAAAACTTACAATTATTAATGGAACCGTATTACATATATATGAATAATTTACATGATCAACAGGTTAAGTAAAATATAAATATTATATATCACAGTGTAACTATTTGCGGGTCGTGGTCTTCTCAAGAGTTAATTCTTGAACTAATGAGCTGTGGGCACTGAATGACTTGCCTGAGATAAATGAAATGCTACAAGGCATTGATTACAAGCTGTTTTATTGATCTCTTTTTCCGAGCTTGAGGCACTGATTGAACGATTACATGAGACTTGAGATGTTGATTCTAGTTTATTTCATGCTGTAACTAGTAGTAAAGAGGAAGGAACGATCATGTTCATTCATGCTCCACTGCCAAATTTGTCAGAAATCTGTCACGGCACATTAATAACATCAACACATTTATTGTTTCCTGATAAAACAATAACGTGCGATTATCGGATGGTTAATGAGCTATAAAATGTCTACTGACGTTTATTCGCACTTGAATTGAAAAAGCGATACATCAAGTTTACCATATGATGCACCACAGCCCTGATGATTTATGCATACTTTGGTTTGTCTTCTTTTCTATTGACACATGTCCTAATTATTCTGTGAAATACCTGGTATTCTGATTCTCAAACATGCCTAACATGCTTTCCATCATTTAAAAGCCCTAATAATCATATGTGTGATCATAATCATAATGAGTGATAGGTGCTGCATTAGAGAAATTAGACCTGCTTGATTTACATTATGTTAATTCATCAACTTCTCCTGAAATAAATGAAAGTGACTGTTTAACTGGGAGAAGAATGGAGTAAATTTACTAGTTACCTAAATAGTGTGCATCTGATGTAAATAATATACATCATCTGATTATGTTTAAAAATAATGACTATTGCTGTTCCTATAGACCAGAGATGCCCAAACTAGAGCCCGCGGGCCAAAGTTGGCCTATTCTAGCCTTTGATTTGGCCCACCAAAATCTTTATCTTATAACTTGTTTTGCTTTGAAAATGAATCTGACTTGTAAATACTGTCACTCGATGGATAGAGGGCAATGCACAAGACATCGGTGAGCAAATCAAATCAAAGGCACGTGCAGCGGGTACACGAACTGTTCAGCATTGATCTTCATTGTGTTGCTAATAGGATTATTTATGTTTTTACTGTAATAATTTCATTATAAAAAGTCATAAAATATATACTGCATTAGTTTAGATAATTTAAAGCAATGCTTTGTAGTTATTTTTAAATATTAGGACATAAAATTAAGAATTTACTCATGGAAAATTTATTGTAATACAGTTTGGTATATTTACCTTTGGCCCACAACCCACAATCAAGTTTGTTTTTTGGCCCTTAAGAACAAGTTTGGGCCCCCCTGCTATAGACATTAGTGTGTGTATTGCAAAGCATAGTTTTGCTCATATTTATACACATTTAAATGTTTGAAGCCAAAAATAAACATTATTTATTTAAAAACACTGATAACTTGTAATTTATGACAAGTGAGATGTGTGTCTTTCTCTGGCTAGCAGCTAGCAGATCTCCGGACAAATTGAATGCTCTAAATCACACTGCTGTGATTTAACAGGTCAAAGGCTTAAGAATTAATAATGCTTTCTTAAAAAAAGACAAGTTATCAGTTCTGTACCTGCAGCTTTTATTAATAAATACTGTGTTAGTTCAGAACATGAGTACAGAACAAAAAGAACCATGTAATAAGGGTGTGTATCTTTCGAGCTGTGTTTTTTAAGCTGCATAGCATGTGTGGAACTTAATATGAAAACTACTAGTTTTATATATCTTCCTTTCTTTGTATGTGTGTGTTCGTGTGTGTCTGTATAACAGGCAGTACATATCTTAAGTGCTGAGTAAATTAGATCACTTCTCTTTTAATAAGCTCATCTGTTTGCACTGGAAGAGCTTGTTTGCAGCACTCATTCAGTTGGTGGAAATCATAACCCAGCTACTCGCCACATTATTTAGACCATCTGCAGCAAAATGATTTTAAAAATGCCGTGTGCAAACTGATTGCTGAGTATTTTTATTCCTTGTGTAAGTTGTGATGCTTTCTGTCTCTTAATGGGATTGACTACCTGATATACAAGTAGAAAATTGCAGTTCTCAAGGAAAACAATCTCAGGCCTCATTACTCCCCTAAGCATGCAGAACAACATGCTGGGTTTGAGGGTGAGGCGAGTAGCTCAACTTGGGAAAACTCTGTCCTTCCACCAATAACTGAATAAATCATAGATGTTAAATAAATTGGTTAGCTAATTTAAGTCGACTCTAGGGTGTCAGTGTTGGTGGGCTCCAACCTGTAAATGAAGAAATGCTTTATTCCTCCTTCAAAGACCAAAGTTAATCAAGAAGACAAAGACAGGGTTTGATGAATGGAGAGAGCTAGAACGTAAACACAAGTCAAAGCCATTTGTTTTTCCTCCACCAGATCAATTTCAGAAATGCCAAATGGGCAGCTTTAGCAGGCCTCGACTAGGAGACGCTTCTTCTTCTTCTTCAAAAAAGGAATAAATATGAAAACACAATACGTTTTGATGGAGCACAGAGAAAAAGCAAACAGACTGATTTAATTATGACATCGCCTGTGGTATCTGAGGGATGACGAGCACTAATGGCTGAGCCCGGCCTCGCACGTTGTGTAATCTGGGACTTGTTTGTTTATCTTTTTTCCCTACTGAGGTGACGATCTACAGTAAGCAGAGCACAGATTAATGAGATGTCATCTGATGAGATTGCCATGAGAAACCGCCGGAGAGATCTGGATCTACAGTAGAGCATGTGTGTTGAGTCAGTACTTGCTGTGAGTGAGATTCTGTGCTTTGGAATTTGAATGCTTTAGGGACTATGACAGGATGATGGTTTGAGGTCTTTTTCTGGGAAGTGATTGACCATTTTAAAACAACAAACATGTTTATTTGGCTAAAGGGACTGTGTATTTGCAGGCTTATCCATGTTATATGTATTTTGCCAGAGCTGTACATCTTTTGAGTATGGTTGTTACTTTTGACGTAGTATCTTCTGAAACCACAAGCATACTTGCTTTCTGTAAAGCTGTTATGTATCATAAAAATATCTACTCAAAACATTGAATGTATGAATTTCTATATATTTTTTGAAAGCATATTTAAGTTCATGGGTTAGTTTACTCAACAATCTGTCATAAATTACTTGCTGTTCCAAAACCATAAGACTTTTGCTCTACTTCGGAAGAAAAATATATTTTTGATCAAATGATTGACTCTCTACTGAAACGTGATGTGTCAAAACATTTAAAATCACATAAAAAAAAAAAACAGATCTGTTTGGACTTAGCAGTTTAATCCTTCTCAGAAGTCTTTTTTTAATGGTAATTATTCACATTTGCACACATACAAGCTCTGTTCTCAAGTTCTCAAATCTGATGGCTGAGAGCCATGCTATATTTTAGTGATAACAATTCAGTAAATGATATATGATCCTGGACCACAAAAAGAGTTTTATATTGCATGGGTATATATATATATATATAT
>CAIGQZ010032240.1:2437615-2481444 GCA_903798205.1 Danio tinwini | reverse complement strand
GGATGGATGGATGGATGGATGGATGGATGGATGGATGGATGGATGGACGGACGGACGGACGGACGGACAGATCGTGGATTTTCACACCTGGTCTAGTAGCCTAACTACACATTTATATGCTGTGTTACAAAAAAAATTATGGATTTTTACTTTATTAAATATAACAACAGACATTTAAAGCTTATTTCTAATATCTCAATGCAAGCAATGTAAATTTGACATGACAATATTACGTCTTCTATGAGAACGGTCAGAATGACCACTGTGGTAATTCTAGTAGTTAAAGAATTCTGGGAGTTCCAGTATTAAGGAGGGTCATGGGTCAACAAGGTGGCTCAGTGGTTAGCACTGTCGCCTCACAGCAAGAACGTCTCTGGTTCAAGTTTTGGCTGGGTCAGTTGTGTGGAGTTTGCATGTTCTCCCCATGTTTGCGTGGGTTTTCACCGGGTGCTCCGGTTTTCCCCACAGTCAAGACATGTGCTATAGGTGAATTGGATCAACTAAATAGGCCGTAGTGTATGTGGGAGCTTCATTCCGCTGTGGCGACCCCTGATGAATAAAGGGACTAAGCCAAAGAAAAATGAATGAATGAATCAATAAAATTATTAATATGCAGCATGTCCCAACAAAACCAGCAGCCACCAGTGGAAATCACATCTTATCCTACACATACTGATGCAAAACGGAAATACACTGGCTTTGGCAAACATCACTGCTGCATCATCAGAAGAGATTTCCTCTGTAAAATGTGTGTGTGTGAGTGTGTTGAGCCGCTTCACAGAGAAACAAAACTCTGGCGATTATCTCTCAGCTGTCACCCAGAGGGCTTCACCTCGGGCCTCCCCACGCCTGCAGAAAGCATAGGTCCGGCTCTCTCAGCCTTGTGTTCTTTGATTCGCCCAGGACGCTGGCGAGACGTGACCTCTGTCGCTCACTGCTGCCCTACAGCAAAGCTACACGAGGACCGTAGATTTACACCAGCGCCGTGCCAGTCGAGCCCTGCTTCATTTGATTAAAGTCTTGGCATACGAACAAAAGGGGAGCAGATTACTCTATTGATCCAGAGAAGCTCAACTGCTTTAGAGGAATAGCATAGCTCAAATACAAAACTATATGCTTTGTATTCAAGTGTAATGGATTTGCTTCATGAAACGGTAGCGCTTAATAACATGTTTCTCTGCATGTTATTAAAATGTCTTGTTTACAAAATGTTCACAAAATTTGATTTGACCAGAACCTGATTTAAAAATAGCACAACATCTTAATTGATTCTAGGGCAATCCGCAGTTGTATAATTTATTCATATTGTCATGTCATTTTTACATTCAAAGTTTATATTGATAAATTAGAATTAATTAAGCCTATGATGACAGAAATTGAAACTACAACAACATGCACTACAGAATTTTATATTTTCAAATATATGCACAAATTGTATGTATTTTATCAGTGCTCTACAGTGACCAGGAAGTGCAAAACATTACAAAGTGTGAAACACTTTTACGAAGCTTGAGACAAATGTACATTTTAAAAAACATTTTTACCTATCATAAGACACAATTACATAGGAAAAACTATTTTATCATGGACGAAACAAATTTACATTTTAGAAAAAAAATTAACAAGAAGCAAAACACTTTTACCAGTCTCAAAACTAATTTACAATGACAGACTCTTTACGAAAAGGGAATGTGGGTTGTTTTGAGCAACTTAATGAGCATGAGCAACTTAACACGGTTTTGCTTTACGTGTGGTTGGTGTTTGGACTGGTGTTAGGACGCGGACCAGACGGAAACACCAGGCATACTGCACCAATGTGTTCAATATTTTAACGAGGGCCACTTGTACACTGTAATCGTGGACATGATGTCAAGTCTACACGGTGTAAACATCTGCTTGAAGACTCTTAAAAGTAAACTAAAGGAAGCTGGTGTTACGGTTTAACTGGTGACCCTTTCCAGATGTAAACTATTCACGTTTGCAGATTTGGCAGATTTGTCACTTTTTACAGCAACTAAACATGCCCATACCAAATAAATATTCTCATTACTTGGTGTCAGTGTCATTGTAAACATTATTGATTTTAATAGTTGTGTGGCAGAACCATAGACTGTAAAAGATATGGACGTAGTATCTGTGACGTCAGCCATAGGTTTCTGAACACTGCAAAAGAAGCTACAAGTAGGCGCTGCCAACCGTCGCCATTTTGTTAGCGCGTCATCGCACCAAACGCGAGATACCAAATAAGGGCAAAGAGGCGGAGAGTGAGCGGAGCTACAGACGCATGCTGGATTCTCAGCATTTTGCTTAGACCTGGCTTAGACAGACTTTTCACTTTGGGACAAAGCTTAATACTTCATTACCTCGTTTGTATTCTGACCACACGTGCTTGGTTGTAGACTATATCAATAAAGTGTTTAGACTTTTAAAAACACTGTTGTAACACATTGAGCCACTAAACATTGTTCTTATGACGTTTTTCCACAGGAGGAAAACGCGAATTACTATCAAACACTTCAGATATAGTCTGTGTTAGTAAATGCAAGGCTGTCTATAAAAATCCAGCACTAACACTGTATGACAACGCTTCAGATAACTACAGCTAATCAATCTGTCAGATTTTGGAGTGCATTATAGGTCTAAAGAAAATTTAAGTGATAAATGATCTTAAATTAAACAAATACATTTATAGAGATGGTATATAAGTATAATTTCACTCACCTGGGAAATAAAGGCAACTTGAATGGTTTGTAAGCACAATTAAGTTCACACAGCATGCCATATCATCTGATAATTGCAGGAAATAATTCCAAAAGGCAAATGACTGTGTAAAGAAACATTAACCTAAACAAAAATACGATGTATATGCTGAGATCAGCGGCTAATTAGCCGGAATCAGCTGAGGTGACGAGACAGCGACCAGCGAGGGCTAGCTGTCACTCAAGTGACCACGCCCTTAATTATGCAAACTTAATATAACTTAATAAAAACGAAACGGTTGAGTTATAAAAAATTTCACCCCCCTCACAGTTGTCATGAAAGGTAATCATAGCTATATGCACCAAAGCCATCTTTTGTACCAGGCTGTAAACATGTTTTTATCAGCTGTAAAAATGGCCAATTTACCAATGCAGAAAGAAAGCACTTGGACTTCCTGGAGCCAGCCCCTCAAGGCGAGTCGATGAATTGCAGTTTTAGTTACTTCCGTATTGGCTTCCCGAGGGAGAGCAGGAGGTTGCCGCTTGGGCAGAACAGTATATAACCAAAATTAATGTAAAGAAATAATTATAATTTACTTGTCATCAATAGGATTCGAACCCAAGTCAAAAGGTTCAGCACAAGTATCAATCGACCTATATCTGACCGAGCTATTCAGAACTACACGTTGAGGTCGGTTTTGACATTTTTATCAGTCAGCAAATGTCGTGCTTTGGTTGTGGACTCGTGTTAACTTGTTTCCATGTACATGTTTCTACATACTCTCACGCAGATATTTTCTCAGAATAGCTCTTAATGACAAAACGATGTTTTATCGCAGTTGGTCAAACCATGAATTTTATAGTTGTAGACTCATGTTAACCTGTGCCTTTGGACTTGTGTTAACATGTGTCTACAAAGTTACACACAAGTACATTTTGCGTCACTTCCGGTGTGTGATACATTCCCTTTCTGTAAAGAATCTCATTGTACATTTGTTTCGGGACTGGTAAAAATGTTTTGCTTCTTGTTAATTTTTTTATTAATTTTTTTAATTAATTTTGTTTAGTCCATGGTAAAATCGTTTTTCTTATGTAATTGTGTCTTATGTTAGGTAAAAATGTTTTTCAAAATGTAAATTTGTCTTGAGCTATGTAAAAGTGTTTCACACTTTGTAATGTTGTTTTGCACTTCCCGGCCACTGCTCTGCACTTGTAGCTTGTTAATCAGGTTTCAAAATGCATAATCTAAGCATTAACAAACGATCACCCCTCCCCTCCCCACCCCTTTATTTATTTACCTATTTATTGATATTTAGATACTGTAGATACACAGATTTCACTCCACATGTAAACACATCAGAGTGCTTTGTCAGCTTATTATAAATGCATATATTAATTTACCATTAAATTAATCTCACATTTTAAATTTATAGTATATGAATGTCAAATATTTTAACTTGCACAATAGGTAGAGATTAGGTTTGGATTAAAGATATTCCAGAATAAACAAATAGGTTGACACATACAGTATGCTGTATGTGTCCTTTCTATCCTTTAACGTATAGTTGACACCTTTTGTATTCATAATAACTGATGTATTTTTGTTTTGAACTAACCTTTGGTAAACCTTTAGTTTAAGTACCTGTTCCAACTATAAACTACTGGTTTATTACCTGCCTATCATGAACATATTGCCTCTGTATTAGTATTTATAAAATATGATCTTATTCTACATGCCTAATTCTGCCTAATATTTAAACCTTTTATCGTACTAACTATTAATAACCAGAAAATAAGTAGTTTAGTGAGCTTTGAGTTTAAGTACTGTACCTTAAAAAAGTGTGACCAACTGTATACAGTATACCTTCTAAAATTGCTCTCTTCTTGTTTATTTATTTTCATCTATTCATACATTTCTATATTATGCCAAAACCTTGTAAGCTGTTAAGTCTTTTGTTATTTTCAAAACAATGATAGTAATAATAATAAAAAAACCTTGTGGCTGCACATTTGTAAAGCTAAAGATAGGGGTGAACAATTGACACATAGTTCACATAGCATAGCTTAGTCATTTAATTTTTATAATAAAATCAATACTATATCTATTGATTTTATTATATTTTTATAATAAAATCAATAGCCAAGCTTCACACTAATTGTTAGCACATTGTTAGCACTTGCATTCGCACAAACAAAATTTTACTTGCTTCACCTTGCATCCTGGCTATTTCTTTACCTGACTAAATACTCACAATGACATACTGTAAGTCTCTATTGAAATATTTAACGTTCAAAGCAAAAGTTCAAAAACAAAAACAAAAAATAATTAACAAACATAAAAATATTTATATTTAATGTATCAGTCCCATTTAATCCAAAATATGGAAACACCAACAAATATGCCTCCAAGTCTGTTCTATTCATTTTTATCGCATTTTTCCCTTTCCGCCCCCAGTAAGTCCCCAAAGCTCAGTGGAATTGTATTGAATGCTATTCTGGTCAGAAGAAAGCAAGGACATTGTTGCGGCTTGAGCGATGCTGATGTGGATTGAGTGTTGGCGTGTAGGTGGCAGTGCATCGACTGCGCTCAAGCCACGGGGAATGATTTCTTTGTGTTTTCTCTCACTTATAAGAAGCAGGACAGAGCTCAGATCCTTTCCCTTTGTGATGCAAATGCAGTTTTGTTTGAAAATATGCTGCTTATGGTGTCCTTGAGCGCTGAGGAAAGTCTTTTGTGAAGCAATCGCTTTGGAGCACGACCTTGATATTAATGAAAATCGCAACTCCTTAAATGCCATCATCATTCAAGCTATTCGGATGCACGCATAGATGCTTTTCATAATGTGTCTACTCTTTTTTTTTTCTTATTGTTGCAGCCATCATCCTTTATTTGTTTTTGTGACCGAAATATCATTATGATGTTGATGTATAATTAGAGATATTTATTGTCAGAGGTCTGAGACAGTAGTTAATGGCATTTATGCTTGTAGATTTTTGCATTTAGTTCTTTATTTACTGCAGTTGTAAAATCTGCGCTGCTGTAAATCCAGAAACATTAATGGTTGACTTTACAACAGTCTCTTATTGGATTGTCAGTGGAATGTTAATTTGAAGGGTGTAGTTTAATTATCCTCATGTTTCAGTGCGCTTGTCCGACTAGTCATATTCTGTTTGATCACAACTGTTGCTGAATGAATAATGATTTTCTCTTGGAGAGCCTCTGAAGGTCAAGTTATCATAAGTTTGAAGTTGTTGGAATTTTCATGTACTGTATTAATCGTTTTTTTTTAAATCGTCAATGTGTGAATAGCTTGTGATAAAACTTAAAAATGTAAAACAAGACCTTCATTGACGTTGTAGCTTGTCTACAAAAATGTGTACACCTGTGGACTTATAAAAAAGGTACATTTTTGTTTCAATGGCTCATTATTTTGAACTAGTTTAACGCTTGATGAAACCATGCAGATATTCTCATCAACTCTAATGCGGAAAACAGAAAGATCACTGAGCAAAACCTATCCAGTTTGAAGATTTATGTTTATTTTATCACTAACTGAGAACTTAGTGTTGGTGGCAGAATTGCAGGATATTCATATCAAAGTGATATAAATACTATGTAAATACAATTGTTATGTTTAATCCTGGCTCAAACTGTCAGAAAATAATATTTTTTACACTTATTTTTGTTATTAATATTAATTTGCATGTGCATTCCACCTTTACTGTCACTAACTGTGAAAATGTATCATTTTGCCAAATGTTCAGAGTGGTCTAATGAGAAAAATACAATTGGCTGCCTGGTTTATGGAGCAGATGCTGTTAGAGATGTTGCTTTAAATATCCATTTAAATTTTAAAATAGAGACTTTACTTTTAATGTGATCATTTTCAATATTGACTAGTATTGTGGTCATGTTTTTGGCCATATCGCTCCGCTATACTTTTTTCAGGGTAATTGAGGCTTTGAGACAAAGAACCATGTAAGTCCATATTTTCAAAATTTGAGTAATACAATTTTTTTCATTTGGGTTGGGAACATTATATTATATATATATATATATATATATTTATTTTACTTGAAGATAAACAACAAAAGCTTCTCAATTCTAAGGAGATAACATTTTTCAGTGTCAGTAGAAAAAATAAAATGTTATTGTGATTTATATTTTTCAAATGTGGAGGAACGGTATATGTCCAGTTAGTGTGGAATAACAGTATAACTCCAATTCATCATATCACTTTAAACCACTACAGATCTGATTCCTTTATTCGTTTTAATACAGTAACAGAAACGTCAGGTTAATATTAAGCATTTCTTTCAAGTTTGTTATTATTATTTAAAAAATATAAATTACTGTATGAATAATGTACAATACAAAGACCTTCTTACAGTACTGGCAATAACAATCAATTATTAAATAAATAAATACAACAATAAATACATAAAATGCAGGCATGCATCATAGCTATTGTCGTTTATTTAGTAATGTACAGTGCACCTGTGTATATGCGACTGCACACTGTTCTCGTGCTCTACCATCATAAATATATAAACAAAGAAACTCTACTTGCCGTAGTTTACACAGGACTGGCAGGAAATATGCATTGATACAGCTTTATCATATATGGTATGGTATTTATTTTGATAGGTTAACTGTTTTTGTGCTGTTTAGTGCCGTTACTCTCACATGGTCGTCCAGTGAAGCTAAGCAGGGCTGCTGTCAGTAGCTGGATGGGAGACCACATGGGAAAACTAGGTTGCTGCCGGAAGTGGTGTTAATGAAACCAGCAGGGGGCACTCGACCTGTGGTCTGTGTGGGTCCTAATGCCCCAGTGTAGTGTAGGGGACGCTATACTGCTCAGTGAGTACCGTCTTTCAGATGAGACGTTAAACCGAGGTCCTGACTCTCTGTGGTCGTTAGAAATCCCAGGATGTCCTTCAAAAAAAGAGTAGTGGTTTAACCCCGGCATCCTCGCCAAATTTGCCCACCGGCCTCTGCCCATCATGGTCTCCTAACCATCTCCATATCATAATTGGCTTCATCACTCTGTCTCCTCTTCACCAATAAGCTGGTGTGTGGTGTGCGGTCTGGCGCAATATGGCTTCTGTCACATCATCCAGGAGGAAGCTGCACACAGGTGGTGGATGAGGAGATTCCCCCTAAAAATGTGTAAAGCGATTTGAGTGTCCAGAAAAACACTATATAAATGTAAGGAATTATTATTATTATTATTATCATCACATATACGGTTCTTCTACTATTCTATAAATGGTTCTTCCACTCACCTCATTCTGAGAAATTTTCATTGGTTTTTGTTCTCCTTTTTGAATCAAATAAGCTTTCCCAGCATCTCTGAAAGCCTTTCTTACTCTGTCCTTTCATGTCGGCTTACCTTTTTTTTTTAAAAAAAGGATTTGCCTTTTAATGTCCGAAGCGGCATCAGTATTCATTTCTTAGTAGAGACAACTCCTCCCCCCCCATGATTGTGAAGCCCTTTGGGTGTATGACCATACACAATAAATGCGCTATATAAGTACACATTACATTACATAAACCGTTTTCCCGTGTGAAGCTATTTTAATGTTTAAAATGCAGACTCTTGGTGTCGCGAAAATACCCCCAAACTGTTTCTGTATACAAAGTTCACACATACAATTAATGTCACATGGTATTCTACTTTTACATTTTTTTGGACTTATACGGATGTTCGTTGCACGCACTCAATTATAAAGAACTATTCTGTACTGTACTGTTAAAGTAATGCAAAGGAACAACTCTCTAATCAAGCTACAGTACGTTTAATAGCCTCATGATCTGTCAACATGCTGGAGAACAGTATAGCTACTGCAATTTATGGTCTGGCAGCATGTAATATCTATGGTATTGTTATTTTCCACAAATAAATGCTTTAACCAAATAAGTAAATGCTTCAAATAAATGCTTCTCAACCACGTTCCTGGAGGACCAACAACACCATGTTTTGGATGTGTCCTTTGTCTGTCACACCCATTACAGGTCTTTCAGTCTCTGCTAATCAACTGATGATCTGAATTAGGTGTGTTTGGTTAAGGAGACATGGAAATTGTGCAAAGCTGGTGGCACGCGGTTGAGAAACACTGTTTTAAATGATTGTACATTTTAAAGCCACATTATTTTTAAACTATTCTTTCATCTATTGCTATATACAGCATATACAGTATACAGTGACAATGACAATAATCATTCATCCTTTTGTATGTTACAATACACGTGCACAAGAGCAAGCACAAGCAAAAAGTTGCTGCAGTTGCCATTAGTCTGATTTCTACTAAAGCCTCTTTGATGTGTTTTCGGGGTTAATGAGAACCTTCATGTTGAAATATATTATTGGAAATGGAGATTGAGCCACGGTGTGCAATGTAATACCAAAAGACTTTGCATGTTTGTTTTCATGACACGCTGTTATAAATATCTGCTCATCGCATCGCAACACTGATTGAAAATCACTCACAGGGTGAAATTAAACTGCCATGTGTGCAATCTACCTGTTGGTCGAGGACCGGAGGAACAGAACTCTTTGAAGAGTAGTTTCTCCTGTGGTTTTGCTGTGCTCTGGAGCGGCCATGTTATAAATGGCAGGTGTGAAATTGCTGTGCTGTGGCTAAGGACATCCCCCACACTTCTTTTAAGACACACTAGTGCCATCCTACTGTCCTCTGACTTAATTTACATATCTTATAGAAAACATATAAAGAAGATTCACTGCCTGCCATGCCATCATAAAAAGCAATTTCAGTCGAGTAGCTGAACCGAAGTGGATATTCTTGACTTGCTCCCCAGTAAGTCGGTGCATGTTGAGCAATATGCCTTGGAAAAGAAACAGACAGAATGTTTATATAGATATTTTATAGGTTGCGATATAAAGAAGCATGTGATTGGGCATAGTGTTTTTTTTTAGGTATGATACAGAGGCAGTGCATATTGATATACAGTATATAATCCCAGCCAAGAGGCAAAGAGTATTTGAGATTTGGATATATTAATGTCACAAGACAGCAGTAAATTCCAATTTGAAGCCATGAAAATGGTTGCATTTTAATATTGTGAGCATCTGGTTCTTCGCATGAGTTGCATCACATTCTTCGGCAGAAAAAATCATATTTTTTGACTTGTTTTCCAGGACAACATCTACTAAGCCTTGTCAAATTTAGTGAGGATTATTCTTGAAACATGGAAAAATGGAACAAGATGCACTTCATCATAATCCAGTCTTTTGCCCATATTTTTCAAGATTTGGCGCACTGTGATATTTTGTGTCCAGTTCTTGAATTAGAATTTTACTCCAATCGTTTAAACCGATTTTTTTTAACAAATGTGATTTTGCCTAATTCATTTGACAACTAGGTAAAAGTGCTTTTTTAATTCAACGTTTGATGATTTAACATACACTTTACATTTTTCCACTACTAGGTTAAACTAATAATACTACTTGTACTAACTAGTAGTATATCTGTATGCAAATATGATTTCAGTAGTGCTATTATATTTACCAACCATAAAATAGCCTGTTACAACAATATTTTATGTCATTTTCAGACTCAAGCAGTACATGGATGTGGTGTTTCCATTGCAGCAAGCTTGAAATCTAGAAAATCTTCAATTCAGCAGCTGGAAATATTGTCATTACTTTGATTTTGTCAGGAAAAATGATGACAAGAACTCTACTGTCAAATGGTATATGCGGCACACTAGACTCTGGCATTGCATGACTTGCAAAGCCACATCCATTTGATCCCAATATCATGTGGAACAAAAATCTTACCAGAAAAGAAAACATCTTTATATACAACATATATTATGAAATACAGTCAAACAGTTTTACTCAACAGTCTATTGCTGCACACCAACATTGAGTGTTTGTAATAGCTTCCTGTTCTGATGGAATTCATTTGAAAAGAAAATCTAAATATTCTTTGAAAATATAATTTGTCTGTCCCAAAATCTGTGGCTTGTTCTGGTAGAATTTTGTCGAAAATTGTGGTAGAAATGGCTAAAACTGCCCACAACAAATTTATTTAGAAAAATAAAAATTATTAAATTAAAAAAAACAAAACAAAAACTAACTAACCAACAGTATGTACAAATATGGCAGATGATTGAGACGAATGGTTAAATAAGCTGTTGTTAAAGGGGTTTGAATGATAATATTTAACCTAGTTTATTACATTTTACACAGATATTATTAAATAGTGTAATGTTTAATATTATCAATGTTACATTTAATCTATTTCTATAAAGGTGTTTTAATCATGAATGTTTGAATGCAGATTTACCTGCATGAAAACCCACAAATAACACTTTAGCATGCTACTTTATCTTTAATATAATAACACATTTGTAAAAAGAAATGTGGAGGATGTTAAATGTGACAATGTATGTAACTAAGCAACTGCCTATTCTTGTTGTGGTACATACTCAAAGTAATGTATGTACTTTTTTATTCAAATAAAAAATTGCATCATTTTCAGGTTTAGTTTAAGAAGGTGGAATGGGATTAGGTTTACAAACATCACAGTCACTGATGTTATTTTTAATCAGTTAAGGTATGCTATTTGAAAATTTGATTCCTGGATGAGGCAAAATAGGAGGTTGTAGCATGCAATTTCAAAGAAGAACTGTGTATTCAGAATTTCTGCATGTTTTATTTTTTAAGGATGATAAAGAATCATCATAGGATTTGATAAACTGGTGGTGACCTGTAAATCTGGGAATACTCTTAGCATTTTTTTGGAAAATATTGCTTAGTTGAATTCCCTGAAAATCCCCATATGTTGTTCAAAAGGCATGTTTTCATTATTAATTCACAATTTAAATTAGCACAACTTGGAAATGCAGCTACTGGCATTGAAAAATCCTGTTTTTGAAGTGAAATAGTTAATTGTCAGTTTATTTGAATTCAAATTCAAGTTACAGTTCTACATTCCATTTGCTACCTCAATTAAAATGCTGCAATTCAAAACAGAGCACAGCCCTAACATTCACAATCTTCTCCTGCATTAACATATCTCATAACACAACAAAAGACTGAAACTACAGTCCCGGCTCATATTTTCAGTTCCATAAGGAATGATTTCCTGTTGTCCTCTCTCATGCCCAGCTCATATGTCATTGGTGTGTAAGTCAAGGCTTTCATAAATGAAAAATGAGAACACATGCAATGCCTCCACATCAGCATTGCTGTTTTCATATATGCGCTTTGGTCTCCAGTTTTCCATTTTTCATATTCCACTGTTAGCCCAATCTAAGCCCCCCGACAGAGGTTATAGTGTGGGATTCGGAAATGACAAACAGGAGGGGGTGGAAGACACTTGGGTTTCATTCTTGAGAGTATTCAGCAACATTGAAAACACGTTGGTGCCCTCAAGATACGCTCAGTCAAAAAAAAATGCATTTGGTAGTGACCTCGCTGAATCTCATTGGTCTTTTCGAGTAACCCCAGGAAAA
Source organism: Danio tinwini (assembly GCA_903798205.1). Classification (NCBI taxonomy): domain Eukaryota; kingdom Metazoa; phylum Chordata; class Actinopteri; order Cypriniformes; family Danionidae; genus Danio; species Danio tinwini. Next base: position 2,469,261 of record CAIGQZ010032240.1, on the reverse strand, counting down.
ACATATTCATGTCCCTCGCTGAACATTGAATTGCTTCTTTATTTATCAGGAATGTCTTGACTTCTGACCCCCATGTTGTATCAAGACCATGACTGATTCTGTTATATCAGCTTCAAAAACCCAATCAGTCAGTTTTGGGAGGTTTCCTCGGCATTCGTCTGATCTGGCTCCTTCGAGTGTATAAGAGCTGTTGAAGGTTAATGAGGAGCACTGGGGCGAAGAGTTTTCCAGCGGCTGTAGCCAGCAGTTTCCCAGCAGCAGATGCTCACTTCTCAGCCTGGGCGACATGGTGAGAGGCTGCAAGCGTGGAAATCTCACTGTCCTACATAATGCATGGTGAGAGATTTTTCGAGTAAACGGGTGGTGAATTTTTTATCACAGACCAATCGGTCCGGCCTCTGTCTTTCTGAAGGAACAAACGATGGTCAAGTGGCTAAAGAGTTTTAAGGATTAGTTCCTCGTATCGCAGGTCTTGAAGCTCCAGAGGTTGCTGCATAATTGAAAAGGGTTTTGCACTTGGTGTCTAACGGCAAAGCTGTTTTCTATTGACAAGCGTCCAGATAGGGGGAAGATTAAGCACCGGTATCAGGGGAGATTGGATCTCTGCAAACTGCTGATTTTTGTGGAATATCTCTATTATGTTCGAACGCTGTTTTTCATGGATTGTCACAGTGAAAATCTGCACAGGAAGAAAACACAGACTAAATCCCACCTCGCATTTGTATTACCCAGTAATAACAATGGCTCCGATCCCTGTTGATAGTGGATTATTTTCAAAATCTCCTCTTCTGTATGAAGCAAAGGATACAGCAGATCCAAACAGATATTACAGAGACTGCATCTATGACCTTTTCTTGGGAATCTGGTTTACATGAAATGAGATGTAAGCACAGCATAATCACGTCCTGCTTTCATCGTCATTCTCATCTCTTAAAAGGCATAGCAAAACACACTTGTTTGATAGTTCAAGCTGATTAATCGTGTGGTGACTTTGTGTTATCTCCAAAAATAATCATCTTCAATAACAATCTACTTCAAGATTTTACATGTACAGTATTACTTGCCAATTGTAATTCAGTTTCAAATTTACCTATCAGTTTTAGATTACAAATTAGGGCTGGGCGATAAATCGATATTTGTATTTATTGACCGAACACCATCGTCAATATCGATAATAAAAAAGTTTGGTATGAAGTTTCGGTATGAATCGCTATAGTTTTATTAAAATGTGGCTGCTTTTTACTTTTCTCCATAAACTTGCATCTGAGCTGCAGCAATGATGTGTCCCTTTGTCATCCACTGAGAAAACAGTTGCCTAGTTACGAGAGATGCCATAGAAAATGGTGAAGGAAATCACGCACTTGTCATTTCAGGTCAGAATAACAACACATGCAAAAATGAGTGCCGTGTAGCAGCAGTGAGGATATTGTAAATAAAAAAGGAGGTCGCCAGAGTGGCTTTTCGGTTTCTTTTCTTGTGCATCCCAGCCACTAGCTCCCCATCTGAAAGATTATTTAGCATAGTGGGTAATGTAGTCATTCAACTACAATTCACACTTTGTAATGTTGCAGTATGTATTTGAATAATGATGGCTGGTTCCTTTGCTTGAAAGCTCAGATTTAATTATTATAATTTGTTTTGTTTACAGAGTTTGAGGTTTACTGGTATTATTATTATTCACACCTTACAGATGCTGATTTATCTTAGTTGCACACACTTTGTAACATATTAATCATCAAGTTTGAGTCTCTTTAACACTTATGTTTATTTTATTATAAAGATATGAGATAAGTTTTTTAGTTTTTGACTATTTAAACTAATTGCCTTAGTAATGTTGGTAAAATAAAGTGATTAAAAAAAAATTTGTTCAAAAATATTCAATAATTATCGATATTGAATAATATGAAACATGATATCGTGATTTTTTTTTTGCACTATCACCCAGCCCTACTACTAATAGTTTAAAATAGATTTGTAGCAATATGCTCTCTAATGGTATTTGATTTTACCAATGCTTCCATTAGCAATCAAATAAATTCTTTAATTCATCAAAATGTCGTGGACACAATATATGAAATATCTCTAACCCTAACCCACAAATTTTGATAGGATTTCATATTTTGTTCAGATTTGTTCATTTCAACTACAATAGAATAACCCTTTATATGGAAGATATCCACCTGTTTCCTGCAGGGTTTGTGGGGAAAATGTGAGACGTTTATATCTACCTGACCTTCACACTCTCGGTGGGAGCCAAACTGCAAATGATAAGAGTCCTCATTGTAAGAACAAGAAGAGGAAATGGAGGGAGTGAGAGGGAAGAATGAAGAGAGCACACAGTGGGAAATCGGACGTGGACGGGGGGTATGAGACGTGCTGGAAGGAAGGCTGAGAGTTGGGAGGGGGTTACACTGCAGGCCTTTTGTCACAACATTAGAAATGAGCAGCCTTTTAAAGCAATAGTTCACTCAAAAAAAGAAAACTAGCCCACAGTTTACTCACCCCAAGCTATCATGTATAACTTTCTTCTTTCAAAAGGTGTATAGGCGAATAATTTTCTTTTTTTCTTAGCTTTTCCCAATTTTGCAGTGTTTAAAGCCCCAAAAAGCGCATTCATCCACAAAAATAATCAATACATTTACCAACTCTAGTTGGGTTTGCTGAATGCTATCTGCTTTTTTAAGTAAGAAATCCATTCACAAATTGTTCATATCAAGTGGTGTAAAGTAACAAATTGCAAATACTCACTCAAACTATTGTAATTAAGTTTATTCTCAGAAATTACATTTTACTAAGTAAAAAATGTGTACTTTTACTTTCCCTTGAGTACATTTGTAGTGCAGTATTGGTACTTTTACTCCACTACTTTCCTTTAACCTGCAGTCACTACTTTATTTTTTCTTGTCTATAGGGATTTCTTTTCTATTGGGAATTAGTAGAAAAATCCGTCCTGTGATTCTTGAGCAGTCAAATCGCACATAGACAGTAAATTGCATCATACAGAACTACCTAAAGACATGGGCAACTTATTATCGCATTGAACTGTTTGGAAGCATTAAAAGTGTCCAAGAAGATGTCCAAAATCTTTACACGCATTGACCCAGAGACTGTGTAGATTATATGTCACTGATGAGAAGATGACGGATGTTTACTGTATGATGACCAAAATGGTCTTAAACACCCAGCAGGCACAAGACATCAACATGACATCGGATTGACGTTGTACCTCAACAATGTGGGACGTTGCATGTTGTTTGGAAATGAAAATCGAGTTGACATCAGAACTAGACGTCAGGCTGACGTCAATGTCCAACGTCCAACCTAAAACCAACCAAATGTCAAAGTCTAATGATGTTACAGCTTGACATTGTGCGGACGTTACCACTATGGCGTCTGTCAGACGTTGGATTCTGGTTGCCATACATGACGGTTAAATGTCAGTATTTGATGTCAATACGATATTGATTTAAGATGTTGGCTTGATGTTGGATTTTGGTCACTTTCCAACACAACCTAAAATCAACCAAATATCAACATCATTTGACGTCGTTATTGGACGGAAAAATAATGTTCTGCTTAGACGCTGGCTAGACATTGAATTTTGGTCACCCAAACTCACAACCTAAATCTAACCTAATATTAATGTCTTATGATGTTGTGTGCCTGCTGGGAAATAACTAAATGTCTACAGAATGTTACGTTTACACATCCACAAATGCTTTGTTTTTTTACAGCTTACTCATACTTAAATATTTACAGATACTTTTACTCTACCTGCACTACATTTTTAGGCAAGTAATGGTGCTTTTACTTAAGTATGATTTTTCAATACTCTTTCCACCGCTGTCCATATCCACTGGTATTGCCAGATTATTTAGCTTATTTTATGAATAAACTCACTTCAACTTCAAATTTGACTTGTTATTTCTGAAAACTAAACAAATATATTTTTTTACTTATCTAGACAAATGTTTCTTTTTTAGAATTTTTAGATATTTGGACTATTAACAACAAAATATTTTTTGTCAGTGTAAAATTTTAAACCACATTTAGGTGAGTTGCAATGTACACCAACTAAGATGAGAATTTCATATATTTTTTGTATTTAATTTATGTTCTTCTATGGAAGCAAAAGAGAGATTACATGACAGTATAAATACATTAGTTTATAATATCTCGATGACAGATTTTTCATTTTCAACACTATCCCTTTAAGAACAAAATGCATGTGTGGGTGTTTGTTGATTTGCCAGTGACCCTCTTTAAAGACAGGATCACTTTAGGTACATTTTCCATGACACCTTAATGTGTTCTGCCATATGTTTTTATGAGGATCTACCAAAGGCTAGGTGATAAACTCTCCATCTCAAGGACATCCAGACTGCAGACAATAAGTAATGGCATCTAGGTGGAGTACTCTTTGTTAAGCGCTCTCGCTTTGCTTTAACATGTTATTATGCTGGCTATTTTACTCCCAAGAAGAAGTCATGGGGTTTGATCTATGGCAATAACTCATATGCAGTTGCTGTGGCTGATACGAGAAGCTCTTCACCGTAAGTAATGACAACATAAAGGAAATTTACCACCCTGCCACTCAGTCCTGGAGTAGGGCTCTGATATACGGACAACACCCCAATACTAGCCCATCCAAATGCGAGAGCTCATGAATCACAGAAAACAGCAGGAGCGGAAATGGAGAGTAGTTTGGTTTGGGAAAGAATCAGCGGGCTTGGGCTCAGAGGTCAAGGGGAAGCGTTGTGTTGGGTTTAGATTTGGTAGACACGTCCATATGTTCTTTTGCATTCCTAGCAGGATCATAAGTGGCTAAAGGGCAAAGTCTCCATTTTGTGATGGACTTTGGTTCTTGTTTGGTTGTAATGTTGCAAACTTTGCAATGTTTCTTTTTTTATGAAGGTGCCGGTGTGTTAAGCATCCAGGGTCAATGGAGACATAAAGTTCGCAGTTACTCGCTCATGACATGTGAATGATCCCACCATGATGTGAAATGTAGGAGTACTGCTAAGCCTCTAACAGGACACTGTGCTATTTATAAATTCATCAATCAAGTGGTCTTCTCTGTACTTTTCACAATCTCAGAAATAAAGGTACAAAAGCTGTAATTTGGGGTGGTATCTTTTCACGTTTGTAAATGTTCTTATTTGTACCTGAAAGTGTTATATTAGTGCCTAAATTTTGCCTGTTTACACCTAAAATGTACAAAAGTGTTCCATTTGAAACCGAGTGATAGTGATCCATTGTGTTAGCCATTCCACCCAGTGATAGCTTGTGTAGTTTTATTTCTGGGAGTACACTGTGATGTCAAGTAGTGTGCAACATAATAGCATGAGAAAACATCTTGACCCAAGACAGGAGTTATTTATGGTTATTGGTGAACTTACATTCACAGCAGGTACTGATGTTTTTGCTGCTGTTTTCTCTCCAATAAATGATTTTCCATCATGTAATACCATCTCTGTTCCTTCTAAATATAAGTGATGCAACAGTCATGATTCCATTTTCTACGTAATTCGCACTAATCAATGCATTGGATTTTATTGTTGTTTATTTATTTTTTAATGAATTATTTAAATGAAGATTAAGTAAATTAATTTATTGTTCAATCATTTGAATTCTTAGCTTTGTTTGCTGCTTTTTTGCTTAATGTCTAGATTTAGATTTATTTTAGTTTAGATTTAGGCTTGATCAATGCACAACGACTTGTATTGTTTAAAATCTTTAGCAATGTTACAGATTTTATCACAATCTAGTGTTACTGCTGTTTAATAAAATATCCATGTTTAATGCAGATGAGCTGTGAAGTGTTTATAAAAGGTGGGCACAAAAACTAGGAACTAAATTTCATTACCTTTAATGTTAGTTGCTGGTGTGCCACCGGCCTCGCTCCGCTTTTACAGCTCTCATCAATAACTGCGAATGTATATACATTTTTTGAACATTTTTCCAGGGTACAGTGAAGGGTATGCAACTGTGCTAAGACAATGCCAGACCATAGATGTGTTCTTGACATTACTCTCATCTGAGTCACTGCACCAATGTGACTCTTCAGATTCTACATTCATTGGTTGAATTGGGATTGAAACAGTTTGATAAATTTTATCAGGTTCGGTAAAAAAGTCGGTCAATGTTCAGATCAGTGGGATTCATGTGTTTTTGTCAGGTGAATTTTTTTAATCGGGTGGTACAGTGGCTCATAGAGATGGGCATTTCTGACCATTCTTCATTTCGAATAATCCACAGGTTTGACAAACGAGTACTCGATTAATCGGGGGCGGGCTTAAGCAATAGGTGGGTCGTGCGTGCGTCATTGGACAATTAAATAACATTCAATAAAAAAAATATAGCACTGCACTGCTCCCGGTGTGAATAACGGTTGTTTACATGCACGCCGATAAAATACACGCCACTTATGTACTGTGAAACCGGAGTAACTTTTATGCAGAGGTGTCGGCACGCAGCCAACTTTGCAAGTCGACAAAACTTAAGTTATAATATGATGATGATCTTATTTTGACTATGGCTTTTTATTTTTTTGTATTCTATAGAATTGTCTTTAATACTTAAGCAAAAGATTTCTAAAGAGATATTAGCATATCACTCCAGTTGTCTACATTTTTCTAGTTACATTAAGGATTGATTTTCTGTTATTTATTTAGAATAATAATTGTAAATTAATAATAATAATAATAATAATAATAATAATAATAATAATAATATCAATAAATTTATTTATTTCTAAGTACATTTCTAAAAGCACGTGGTTTGCACAGGGTGGCATTTAAACTAGAACCGCCACTGATGTGAGGCATGTAGGTTTTTTACATGACTCATTGTAAATCAAATTTATCATAAAGCCTAAAAACACAATATGAAAATGTTATATTACAAATTGTGTTTATCTACACAAAATGCATGTGAGCTTGTACTACATGCCAACCAGAAAGTGGATGCGGTTCGCAGGGCGCTTTAAAACAACGGCAACTGAAGCGCAGAAAAAAAGAAACCAAAGTTATTTTACAGTATTATTCCCTTCAATATGTGTCTTTTTATTTCTATAAATATTTTGGATCTGCTTTTAAAACTATAACCTTCCTTTTTCTATACTGTTACCAACAACAATAAAAACACACATGATAGTACTCTGCATTTCAGTTATTTTATTCAACTGACATTTTTACCAAAACAATATTTTATATTGTTTTCAGCAGCATCACAACAGATGTGGACCAAAAAGGATTTTTTTTGTAAAAGGTTCCCAAACGACTGTTAAGTAGCACATAGCCTAACTAAAGTTATAGCATAATTTGGCTGCGTAAACTTAAAATAAAAATAACCTGAATATTTTTACCACAGCTAAAAAATTTAAAGATTAGGTAAAATAACATTTCTTTCTAGACGGCAACTCCCTGCAGCCATAACCAATCAAATATCAAACTACCGCCCAAATACCAGCATAACCAATCAGAAAGATTGAAAGTAATTAAATTTTAGAGCTAATCGATCATCGTTTTCATGCTCGACCGCCGCTGATGCGTTCGATTAATCGATTAATCGAATAATTGTGCACATCCCTAGTGGCTCAGTGGTTAGCACTGTCGCCTCACAGCAAGAAGGTCGCTGGTTCGAATCCTGGCTGGGCCATTTGGCATTTTTGTGTGAAGTTTGCATGTTCTCCCCATGTTTGCATGGGTTTCCTCTGGGTGCTCTGGTTTCCCCCACAGTCCAAAGACATGCGATATAGGTGAATTGGGTAAACAAAATTGGCTGTAGTGTATGAGTGCGTGTGTGAATGCGAGAGTGTATGGGTGTTTCCCAGTACTGGGTTGCAACTGGAAAGGCATCCGTTGAGTAAGACATATGCTGGAATAGTTGGCGGGTCATTGCTCTGTGGCAAACCTCTGATAAATTGGAGACTAAACCAAGAGAAAATCAATGAATGAATGAATTTTCAAAATTACTCTGTCAATAAAACACGTATAATTGACAGTTTATTCTTCTGTGGCCACCCCTGATAAGAGAAAGGATTAAGTCGAAAAAAAGTGAGTCCAAATTTTGAAATTCAGAGTTAGTGCACTATTGTGTACAATTTAATTACTGGGCACTATTTTTTGTTTGTGTGTTTGGTTGTTGTTGCTCACTTTAAATTTGGAAACCTTCTGTCACGTATTATAAAGTTCATATTTGTTGGAAATATTTTTTGCTTTAGCCATATCACACTTTAACTTTACACCTACAGAAATGATCTGGTAGTCTGGAGAATTCTCTGGTATTCTGCAGTCTGACTACTCTCTATTTAGCTTATACAATCTGCTGAGTTTCCTCTGCTGAAATTGTTCTTGCTCCTCCATGTAGTGGTTTTTATTTAATGCTGCAATGCTGTAGGCTTTTCGCTTCTCTTGATCATCTGCTGCCAGAGGGACCTTCAATAGAAGGCTCAATGGAAACCATTCCTCAGCTCACATTACCAATTAATAGGATGTGATCTGCTTGGACCTTGATTAAGACCTCGTCTTGAGTATAGAATTAGATGTACAGCGGGTAGATTTAGCTCACACAAGCGTACTGTGTGAGATGTTAATAATTGAGAAGGCATCTGTTCCAATTAATATGCCCCTTCATATCAAATCCCCATTTAAATTTTCAAAACTGGGTCACAGTCTCTATAGCATGATGGGATGAAATGAATGCCTGTATATCCTTAAATTTTAGTGCTTTAGAATCCCGCTCGTTTCTCCAAGTCTTCTGGAACTCTTGGGCATCCGGCACAACTGAATTTAAAACTGCACACTCCCTGTATGGACTGTATAGGAAATCAGAATGCAACTCTACACGCTGGCTTCTTTTGAACGATGAGGCAGATATTTATAATGTCTTTGTGATACAGCAACCTCATTAACCTCATATTACGTCGATAGATGCTTTAACAGATCCTTAGCGCTGTTTAGGATGCGTAAAAGTGGGCTTGATTGTAAAATTCCTCTGTGGGTGCGACGTAGAGTGCATGTCTTGCGCTGAATATTAAGTTGCAAGATTCTTTCACATGTCTCTCCCTCTCCTTGAAGCATGTAGTAGCGACAGATACATTGTTTCTCTAGACATTAGATTCTGTCATTGTGCATGCTATAAATCACACATGTGCTGTTTGCCAGGATTATGAACATGTTTGCTCTTTACAGCGTGTAATGCAAACATATCCAGTGCCTTGGAGGGATATAGGAATCATTTCCGAGTATTAGTTACTCTAATGAGGATCATGTCTGGTCCAACGCTCTGCCAACAGCCGACTTAGTTGTTGTGATCCATGCGCACCATTTGATGTCGAGCTGGATATGATTAAAGTGAAATGGGCGACCTCAAAGAGGAAGGCTGGTAGACCAAGGGCAGTCTGGCTCCATCTGTTTCATAGAGAATCTTTAAGGAGCGTTGCACCGTATGTGTAAACCTCACCATGCTAACAGTGTTGGATAAAAGGTGTGAGCTGACACTATTTGGAGGTGAGACACTCAGCAGTATTCTATCATGACTGTCAATGGCAGATAGAGCCTTTACTCGGAAGGTTTTGGCAAATCACTCCCACCTGTGCTGAGAACAAACCTGCTGCGGTGGGTTCTGCTTTCAGAGGAGCACAAAACTTCCTTTCATCCTCCCTCGTTTTTTCAGTTTTGTTTTTTTTTCAGAGTGACATGACATTTCCTATATATCAACGATGTATTGCACCACAGATATTTGCTTCTGCGAAAAACAAGTCAACTTGTTATTGAAAGTTGGGAAAGGGTGTTTAAAGGTGGGCGGGAGCTCTGCGATTTGATTATTGCAGCTTTATTTGTTTATTCTTAGGTGCGCGTCAAGAAATAACACCATCTGCGAGTGGCCTGACTGACATTTGGCGGAGACGGAAATAGAGAGTGGTAAAGACGAAAACATGGTGCTACAACCCACAGTGCGTTCATTATTGAACACTTCTGGTATACGGCTTTCAGGCGTTTTCGTGGAAGGATGAACTCTGCCCTGATAGCTCACTTCAGCACAAACATACTCGGGAGCCTTGGGCAAAGTCAGAGCTTTAAGCTTTTTTGTGTACGTTCAGGGTTTGACACCTGAAGCTCAAACTGCAATGTGTGTGTTTTGTGTTTTATGTGCTGTAATTTCTCTCTTGTGGACGCTTTAGTACATCCGACCTTGTTCAACCAGTGAGCCACTGAGTCAAAAACACACTGTCAGGTTTGCTATTCTTTACATCAAGACAACTTATCTGGCAGTGTGTTAAACTACATTAGTCATTTTCCTACAATTTTCAGTGTAAATCCTCACAAAAGAGGGTAACTTTTAGAGCTATAAAATTTTCATAGCGGTCCCATGCTAATTCTGTTGTATTGCACATATAACTTTACACAAATCACACACTTGAGTACAAGTGTTCCTAGAAAAAATATTGTTCTAGTGAAGTAAGAGTCAGAGCACAAAAGTACTTTAGTTGTCGTTCATTTTCATTTGGCCTAGTCCCTTTATTCATCAGGGGTTGCCACAGCGGAATGAACCGCCAAGTTATTCAGCATATGTTTTACACAGCGGATGATGCCCTTCCAGTTGCAACCCGGTATTGGGAAACACACATACACACTCATTCACACACATAAACTACGGCCAATTCGGTTTATTCACATCACCTATAGCGCATGTCTTTGGACTGTGGGGGAACCGGAGCATTCAGAGGGAACCCATGCGAACACGAACCCATGGGAACATATTGAATGTTTATTTAGTAAATATAATCAATATGAATATGCATAAACATACAATATTAAAACACATAACATGTTAAAATATCCAAAATCTGTTATCATATCCAATATATGTTACAGCATCAAAAATGCACTGGTTAACAGACCATTTGAATTAATGAGTTGTTTACTGGAGACTCACTATAATGAATCATTTGAATCAGTGAGTTGTTTACTGGGCACTCAATCTGAACGAGTTGTTTAAACAAGTGAGTTGTTTCTGGAGACTCATGCTGCATCCCAATTCCTGTACTTATGCTACGCCCTAAAAGTATGCACTTTTTTTTTAAGGGAAAGGTATATACCTTTGAGTGTGTAACAGAAGAGTATGCAAGCTTTGGGACATACTACTTCCTTGTTAACAGATCATTATGTTGCTTGGTTAAGTCCCCTGTCAATCATCTCAACACATCATCACAGTTTAAACATGTTCCAGTTGGCTAGATCTTGAGTAACAGTAATTCAAACTACTTTACCGAAGCACCTCTGCTTGACGGATAGTCTCGCAAGTCCACCATGTTTGTAGTTTGTTTACACTTTGTAGTTCTAATCAATTTCACATCCAATGTGCAATATATTGTGGGCAACATTAGCGGTTAGAGTATGGACGCTGCTACACTTCAAATTTTTACTGTAAATAGTAAACCATCCGGGTACCTTTGGCATACTCTTTTCAACATACTATAGTCTGGGACATACTAATTCTGCAAATTGTGACGCAGCATCACTCTGAATGGATTGTTTGAATCAGTGAGTTGTTTATTTGAGACTCACTCTGTACAGATCATTTAAAATAGTGCTGTTGACTTGTAAACGTATGTGGTCAGATAAGTTCAATACAGAAATAAATTTTTCAGTAAAATTTGTGACATGATTTAACAACTTTCAGCTTATTCAACAAAATCCAGCTCATTCACAAATGAAATATCAATACTATTGCATCTCTGAGCAGGTGATGATTTCTCAATTTAAAAATAATTTTACTCAGCTTCCTTTTGAAAATGTAGTGGAGTAAAAAGTACAATGTTTTGCTTAAAAAAAGAAGTAAAAGTAAAACTTTTTTGAAATAATATTATTCTTATAAAGTATACTGTAGATGTCTTAAAATTACTTAAGCACAGTAATGAAGTAAAAACATGTAGTTATTATCTACCACTGAATGTCAAAATTGCATCGAAACCTTGCAAGAAAGAAAAAGGGGTAACACTTACAATAACAGTACATGAATAATGATATGTTAATATGTAAACTAAACATTACTTTATAATAAACTAATGATGTGTTAATGCATGCGCTAATAGTCATTTCTTGTGTGAACAATGGCTACCTTAATTACTTGTTAGTACATGATTATGTGTTAATTAATAAGTTCATGAATAGTTGAGAATTAGTTAATGGTGATGTGCCCCTCCAAGTCATGACTAGGACCAGACGGAATCTGCAGACATTTTTTGCAATTTCTGCGGAGAATTTTGGGAAAAATCTGCGGATTTCGGCAGAATTATTTTGGGAGTCTCATAACTAAAATCTTAATATGTGAAATAAGTGTAATTTAAAAACTTAATAAATTCAGATTTACACACATTTACTCAAGTAAATAAACAGAAGTAATGATGGGCTAAAAATCTGCAGAAATCTGCTGAAAATCTGCAGAATTCTGCGCGCACAGATTCCGTGTGGGCCTAGTCATGACATAATTATACATTAACAGCTCATTATTCACACAAACTCACGTTACTCATGTTGTAGTTAAAGTTAGTTCATGATTAGTGCATGCATAACTCATCATTAATTTATAATACAGTTGTTTACATATTAATACATCATTATTCATGTACTGTTATTGTAAAGTGTTACCGAAAAATTTGTCATTTACTGTCAGAAGCTCACAAAGAAGTCACATTCAAACCCAGAAGCTTTCTTTTGTTAAGCAGATTCTTATTAGAATTAATGGATTCACCCATACAGTTTTGACCTGAAATTGTTAATATAACAGCACCCTAAACAGTCCTTACTCTCACTTGTAGAGTAGCACTGAAAGATTGTGTTATTTGGAATTGTGGTATTCTCATTCTAGAGAACTACTTTGGAAAGGTTCTTTCTCACAGTTGTGACAAAAAATGTTCTAATGATTCTTATAAACCAGTAAACTAAACAGTCATTTTCTTACAGTATATAATACTGAAAGGTCTGCTTTATTAGTTTCTTCTAAACAGCCCAATTAGCTCACTGTAATATTGTGAGATTTTAATTAGGAAATAAAGCTATTTTATTCACCAGATCTGTATAACAATATCATCATATTTAACAAGATCAGAACATAAAAATGACCACAGACAAAATTATAAATTTTTAACCGCTTTGGCACAGACTATTCAACTGGTTTTCCGTGACACAATTTTGGTGTGTGGGTTCATAATCCCTTCATACTTATATGCCTATTTGCATACTACATGTATATAGTAAGCAAATATCATTATGTTGGCAGAATTCATAGCATTCATAAAACTACCACAACCTACTATTTGCAATGCTGCACCTCAAAAGCAGTAGCTTGATTATAATTGACTATTCGTTTCCAACATACATGGATGAGCATTTATTATTATTATTATTATTATTATTTGGCACACACATAATTCCCTGGATCGCTGTTGGTACTGAAAGTTTTTATTTGTCCTTTTTTGGCTTTTATTGTGCTACTCCGCAGATGACTTAATGAATTCATCTCTCATTAGGTTGTGTGTGTGAAACCGGAAAACAACAACAAACCACAAACAAACAGCTGATGCAGATGGCATTTTAGTTTTTTTTTTGTTGTAATTCATTGTAGCATTGGAAAACTATATGGGACCTTCTCAGACAGGTTTCCTCACAGCTCGGGGAAAACAATACAATAGTACATCCCAGTGTATGTATACATCAGTGCTCAAGATGAGAGCATGCTTATCCCTCCTCTTACAAAAGCCTCTCCACCATTAACGTCTTTGTTATTGAAGCTCACAACGGTATTTTAATCATTCAAGGATTACACATTCTTCTTCAAAGGGAAAACCAGCACGCATACGTTTGCACAAATTTTGCTCGGAAGGCATCCAACGCATACACTAGAGATTTCCTCAGCATCATCTGTTGGCAAACGTACCACCCAATCAGAAAAGTTAGCAGGAGGAAGGCGAACTTGTGACTAGATTAAACATTGAACAAATCTGAGATGAGAAACGCCATTAAAATAGTGATTTTCATTGTACACTGAAGTGGAAAATTTTCTGGACTGCAAGTACAGCAGCATGGAATGTTTCACTCCAGAAATTTACATTGCATCACATGGTATTTCATACATGAATTGCTCTGACAATAGGACCTTTCAGGAATTTGTATGTAGGTCAAGCGAACTCAAAGAATACTCTAAAATATGCATGTTTGCGCTAAAATATGCATGTATGGATGGATGTATTGAGTGGCTGTGATCAGAGGGCATATACTTTGAAAGGCATAAGTGTGTAAAGAAATGACAATAAAAACATATAGTAGCTTATGTTTTATTTATTTGCATTTAAAATGAGGATTATTCATGCATTCATTTATTTTCTTTTCAGCTTAGTCCCTTTATTACTTTATTAATCTGGGGTCGCCACAGCGGAATGAACCGCCAACTTATCCAGCACATGTTTTACGCAATGGCCCTCGCAGCTGCAACCTATCACTGGGAAACACCTTTACACACTCATTTACACACACACACACACACTATGGACAATTTTGCTTACCCAATTCACCTATAGCGCATGTCTTTGGACTTGTGGGGGAAACCGGAAAACCTGGAGGAAACCCACGGCAACACAGGGAGAACATGCAAACGCCACACAGAAATGCCAACTTCGAGGCTTGAACCAGTGATTTTCTTGCTGTGAGGTGACAGCTACCCACTGCACCACCACGCTGCCAATTATGATTGTTAAATTTAAATCATTACTTTTGACAAAAATGTTTTACTAAATGAAATCTGTCAGCAATTGAGTTCAGCACTTTCTTCTTAACCAATTACTCATTCGATCAGTCACAATTTTTTCCATGAACAGTTAGTCAAGTGTTTTAGTAGTGTGGTATAGTAGTATAGTGTTTAGTAGTGTGTATATTTACAATATACATTATATAATAAATGTATTAAAAACAGAGGTATTGCATAGGAATACACTATATATACACTATATATGTATATCTATATATATATGGACGTTTTTAAAATTTCAGTATCGATTGGAAGCGAATTCCAGTATCGTGACAACCCTACATACTGTAGGTTCTTTTTGGAGTCTCTCATTAAATCATCTACAGTAGTTGACAGAGGCCAGTGATAATAGTTTAAAATGCTTTAAATATGCTATTTTACAAAACTATTATACAAAAACATATTGCATAGCATTTATTAACTTACTACATTCATATGGATTATTTTTATTCTTGATTGATAGATGGGTGGTTGTACTTTTAAGCTTCAAAAGCCAGCTATCATAAAAGCGTAAACACCAAACATGACTCAATGATGCATAATTATTGGATAATTGATATTTATCTATTCATTAAGATCCATTTTCACCTGGTGTTTTTTTTTTGACACCTTCGATTTATTGCCTGATTCTTTTAATGCAGGGTCTCAGTAGATGAACTGTAGGTGTACTGTATATATGGATATTTTTAGATTTTTTGTCTATTATACAATAAGCTCACAGACTTTTCATATGATTGCAAAGTGAGGCAACAGAAATCAATATAGAGAGCAGTAGCTTTTATTCTTATAGCCTAAAGACTCCACTGAACCCTGTGAGTTTGTGTTACAATCATGACTGGAAAGACAAAACAGATCCCATTACATTTATTTAATCACAAATCAAGCTTACTATTTTAGATGGCAATGTCTAAATCCAGTTTAGCTTGTATGTTTCAAAAAACATATCTCATTATGTTTTAGAATTAGGTCAGTAGGGAAAGAGTAGGTGGTATTTTGTGGCTTTTTTCAAACTCTTAGACCACGAGTGATTTCATCAACCTCTGCAAGTGGCTGAAAGCTAAAAAATGTTTCAGCACCCATTTATTCATACTTTGTCCACTTGTGATCAGACCAGAAAAAACACCTTTTACTGGTGTAAAAAGGGGCCAAAATGTTCTCCAGATGTTTTTGAAACTTCATGACAGTTCTTTTATCTCAGCATCTCAGCAGTAGAATTATTCATTCAGCATGGCTTAAAACTAATGTTGCATTGGCAGGGATTCATCTTTTTTCTTCCTCTTCTTGGAGCCGACAATGTCATTTCTCATCACAATGATGTTTTTGTTCCTTGTTTGCACAGAAATAGCCCCGTACAGATGCGCCGTGTGCTTATGTAAATGCTTGACTTTTGTTATGCTAAGCACTCTGTCCCTTTCATCATTTTTTCCAGCTCTTGGCTGCTGCTAAAGCAACCTCACCTGAATGTTTACGTTCATTGTTAACAAGACGGTATATGTTCACCATGACTTGATTTTTGCCTTTGTGCTTTGAAAAAAATCGCTGCTGGCTGCAATGAGGCAAGCTTCTACAGGCATCAACATAAAAAAATGTATGTAAATGGACCTTTAAGCAGATGAGGAAGGGGGATATTTAAGATGCTGACCTATACAAAAGACATTAAGCTGAAGAAGAAAATGCTGCGTCTCTATTTGGACCTTTAATTAAATGTTTGATTTGGCGTTACCCTTAATACCGCAAGTAATTAATTTCTCATAATACAGCAAGTAATTAATTTCACTCTGTATTTTGGTGCAGATGTGTTTGTCTGAAGATCCTTATCCAGCGGAAGTGGCAAATTCATTTGTCTGCTTTTTTAAATGCTAGTTTTTAGACTCTGCCGTGCTTTGTAATCTTGATGGAAATGGATAACAGGTAGAACTTTCCCAATATCAATTGTGTCGCTATAATTTAACTGTGATTTCGGATAAATTCCCTGCTCAAGAACAAAATGCATGCATTTCCTCTCAGGATACTGTGCTCCAAACACTCATTCACGTCATCGTTTAGTTGAGATATATAGGTCACAAAATGGCTAATTTAGGAAAAATCTGGGGACGACCAAGTGATTAACATTCCAGATTACAATTTCACATGCAATTTGAACAGCTAATACAAAGTGATTGCTTGTGAAATATGCAATCTGAAATGGGGTGAACTGCGCATTTTTGCCAGTGATGTTTTTTTTTTTTTTTGGAGGAAAGCTGAGAAAACCAATATTGCACCTTCAGTCGGGTAAACGTGAAATCATTCTCGCTCTCAGATGTGACCAAGAGCATTTGATCTGATTTCGCTTTTTTGTTAAATAAATTGTCAAATGAAGTACTCTTCTGTGAGCATCTGCTTCTTCAGTGTCAACAAAAGCTTCACGAGAGCGTTGGCTTAGTTTAGTGGTAATTTGAAAGGGTGGAGAGTTTCAGTCACATTTCTTTTCAAAACTAAATCAGTGTTTTGATGTATTTGCCAGTAGAAATAAAGGGTATGTCAATGTCATTGGAATTATACACATTTCTAAGACCAATATTGCAATGAAAGTGTACATTTGCTAGCCCATTATACTATGTTTTCCAGTTTTTATTAATTAATTTATTTATGAATATAAAATACATTTTCAGTTACATTTTTAAAATTAAAATTTGCCATTGAAGGTTTTCACAAAGAATCTTTAACATCAAGGGAATTTTTTCATTACGTAAAATAATTATTTTAGTGGACAAAAATGTGCTTGAGATGATCAAAATGTTATTAATCCTAAGACAAAATGGTTATTCAAAGAATTTTTGGCAACACTTTAAAATAACGGCCAATTAGTTAATGTTAGTTAATGTATTTACTCACATGAACAAATAATACAGTACATTTATTACAATATTTATTCATCCTTTAACCTTACACTGTAAAAAAATCTTAATTTTACGGTTTATTTCCAGCTGCTGGGGTTCAGGAAAAAAACGTAAAATAACTGCCATTAAATTACAGAAGTTTACTGTAAAATAACAGAGGTTGAATTACAGAAATTTACCAGAAATTCAAATGTAAGGACATTTTTGTAATTTAATGTCCGTTATTTTACAGTAAATTTCACCCCAGCTGCCGGAAATAAACTGTAAAATTAGGGATTTTTTTTACAGTGTAGTTAATGAAAATAAAGTTGTTCATTGTTAGCTGTTGTTAAATTATGATGCATTAAGTGAAGTTTATTTATAAACTAATTTTGAAAGGATTGCGTGCTTATGATTGACCACGGCTAGCTATCACATGATTTACCAATCAGACAAACCGATACGCACAATACATAAAAAAGCTTTAGATTTTCTCATCTTAGCCATCTTCGTCTTGAAGAATCCTCTCATCCACCCCTACTCCTGCCCCTCTTTCCTAAATTAATCCATGATAGGGTGGCATGGTGACTCAGTAATTAGCACTGTTGCTTCACAGCAAGAATGTTGCTAGTTCGAGTTCCGCCTGGGCCAGTTGGTGTTTCTGTGTGGAGTTTACATGTTCTCCCCGTGCTCACGTGGGTTTCCCCCGGTTACTCTGGTTTCCTCCCACAGTCCAAAGACATGTGGTGTAAGTGAATTGAATAAACCAAATTGGCACCGTATATGATAATTTAGTACTAAGCTTTCAATGCACAAACTCTAATAATCAAAGAACAGGGTGAAAGAATGAATTCAGTTGAGCTCTCTAGACCTACCTGAGCTCAGACTCCCCTATTCCCTCATGAAGTGGAAGAGAGCCCCAGACCCAAGGATCTTCTGAGCTCAGAGCTCTCTCCCAGGACAGCATACCAAACATGATTCATTATCAATCATCAGCTAAGTGTAAAATCTTGAGCTAATATTAACAAGCACAACTTGGGATTTAATTAGTACATTCGTAAATGTTAAACTATGATTAATAAATGCTGTACTGTACAAGTATTGTTCATTCTGAGTTCATTTTAGTAAATGCATTAACTACCATTAACTATGACTATTGTTTATTTATATAGGTTCTCCAAACTTTTCACAAAATGTTTTTTGGGTAAGTTAAATGTTTCTTCTTTAGCATAACTTTGATTGCAAAAGCTTCTTTTTATTTATTTATTTTTTGGTCTGACACCTTTATTTTTAGAAGTGTAGAATGCAATAACATGTTCAAGTCTGACAGTTCTAGCTCTCTTTTTTAAATAAATGCTGTTCTTTTTAACTTTTATCATCATAATGTTTTTCAGTATTTGTAATAGGCAGCTCCAAACAAATAGTGAAAAATACTATTACTAGTAGTATACTAATACTAAATAAATAGTAATGCTATTAGTAATACAAAATAGTAATACTAAAAATAATGAAACTAAACACCACCAGTCAATTACAGCAGTGTAGTTTGTGCTTTTTTATTCATAAAAATAATTTTCTTATTTGTTTTTTATTTCTTCAAGTTAGTGACAATATTTTTAACATATGTTTTAGAGTCTGTCCAAGTGTTATTCAGTCAATCTTACCTCAGGTGAGTTTTTATAAAAACATATAGACAGACATACAACATTGTAACGTTCGATATATCAGCATAGCTACAGTATGTTTGATTTCAAACTATTGATTTCAGTATAATATAATAATTGTTTATGTGTGCAAATATCTAACATCCTAGTATCATTTATTGAGCTAGCCATTCTAAATAACAGCAAAAAAAGAAAGGAATTGTTCCTGGAAGCAAGCAATTCAGCTTTTTTTTCACAATGTTTTTTTGTTTCAATAAACCTAATTAGAAAACAATGCAACCCAATGATTAAAATGTGTTATTATTATTATTATTATTATTATTATTATTATTATTATTATTATTCCCAGGTCACAGGTAAATATTTTACTCCACAACTCACTCCCCATGTTTGTCCAATACAAATATGACCTTAATTCATACATGTTGCTCTGAATATTCTATACGAATCTGCAAAGCTTTTAGCCTGTGGAGAAGTTGGGGCTGTGAGCTTGATTAGAAGAACTTGTTTTTTTCCCCCATTTCCTCTGCTCCCCCACTCTCTTGTTCTCCAGACCACCCACTTCTACTGCAGTGATGAATAAAACAACAGACGTGGGTTTGTTGCATTTGTGCTGACTCTCTGTGTTTTAAATGAACTAGCAGACAAGCGCGGCAACACGCTTACAACTCGCGCCTTTCTTCGTAACACACAGGTCACCAGGGGAAGGTCAAGCGGCTTTTGAGTACTTCGCTCCATTGAAATGCTTCCATGCTGTAAATAGACTCCAGATAGGTAAAATAACCTGGTATGGGTAGGAGAGTGCAAAAAAAAAGCCTGCCATTTGCCAGTGGATGCTGTCGGTGAACCTTTTAAGTTTGATCCCATTCCCTGCTTCATTTCTGCTCATGCCTGATGTGTTCAGTGATGATGGATGATGGGCCTGGGCGAATTGTGTTAGATCTTGCATATCTTCAGCCAAGCTTGTCAGGAGCTGACCAGCCTGCTTTTAAATGAATCCATCCCATCTCTTTCTCTCACTCCTCCTCTTCGTCATCCTCCGTTTTCTGACAGCCCAGAGTGAGCAGGGCAAGTCTGTGTCTTCTCATGCAGAATTTTTTCACCGAATTACATCAGTGTCAAGCAGGCGAACGCTTCCAGATAATTTACCTCTCAGCTGAGATGGATTTGCATTATAAATAAGGGAGTACTGCCATGTCTGTTATTTAAAATAGCCGTAAGAACTGTTAAAGATGCCTAACTGAGCACAGAAACCTACTTAAAGTGTCACCATCCTTGTTTATCATCATCATCTTCTGCCCAACTTTCAGAGAGTACAGCTATCTGCTTGAAAATGTCACAACAAAGCTAAATGCACTTCTAGCGCCAACTTGTGCTTAGTTGCTCTGTTTAAAAAGAAAAAAAGTTAGTCGATTTACGGTGGATGTCTTTTAATCTGTAATTGTTGTTGATTTTCACATAGACCTGCAGTAAAATTATTCACTGGTTGTTTATGTGTCTTAAAAGTGATGGTAATAAGGGATCATGTTGGGATTCACTTGAGGATGTCAGTGCTTAGTGCCACAGTTAAAAAGCAACATTTCTACCTCATTACCTAGACCACCTGTGTATTTTCACACACTGGCTGTGTCTGAATGATGAAAACAGTGCTTTCTTAAAGGTAGGGAGGCAAATAAGGCGCATCCATATTCGTCATAGACTGTCTGCTACAATGCTTTTCCCATTTTTGCTCAATCCTTGAGATGAAGTTTGAATTTTGGTGGAAAATATGGTGTAATGCACATCTGCGGAACACTGGAAGGCAGTTACATCATTAAGTTAATTTAATTTGAAATAAATGTCTTTAATTCGTCATTGAACAATCTCTTTTTTTATTGGTTGCAATGACACTCCAGTCTCCCTACTAAATTTGCCAGTTGTGATCATTTACTTTTTGTGTGGTTTTGAGAGGAGCGTGTGCTTAAGATTGAACACGGCTGGTTCAGCATTAGCTAATACACGATCCACCAATCAGTCAATAGACCCTTTTCACATTTCTGGGTTTCTAAGTAGTGGAAGGCTTCATGGTTGGGTAAACCTATAGCGCAGTAAATCGGAGAGTTAAGCAAACATTTTTTTATAATACTATTTGCTGAAATACTAAAAGAAAAACTCTACGATGGTGTTATCAAGACTCTCAGAAAAAGTGAAAAAAATTATGTGAGACTGATAACGGCAGCCAAAGGAGACAATAATGTCAAGTTTACTCTCAGCTCCATAGATGTCACATTACCTGCATAAGCGGTAACTTTTTTTTTTATTTGACACAAAGATGATATAATACATTCTTAAATGCATATAAACGTTCATATAAAAAAAGTCAAAATATTAAAAACGTTCAAGGATTTAACCTTATGATGTCCCTTAAATGCATCACAACCGTCTTGTGAAAAGGGTTTGTTCTTAACTCACTCTAAATAACCAGAAATTTGTACCTCAATATCTTCGTTTTGAAGAATCCACCCCTACTCCTCCTTCATTTCTAAGCAGCGTGGTATGGCGGCCCAGTGGTTAGCACTGTTGCCTCACAGCAAGAACGCCACTGGTTCAAGTTCTTAACAGGCCAGCCAATGTTTCTGTGTGGAGTTTACATGTTCTCCCCATGCTCAGATGGGTTTTTCCTGAGTTTCCCAGTTTCCTCCCACAGTCCAAAGACATGTGACATTTGTAAATTGAACAAACTAAATTGGCACTATAGATGAGCTCTAGACAGCAGTATATTTCCACAGTAATTCATAATTTGATACTTACAGCAGGGGAGTTCTTGAGATCCACCCGTTCTTGAGATCCATCTCTCACCCTTTAAACAGGAAGGAGCCTCGGGCTCGAGGATCTTTTGAGCTCTCTCTCCTGGGATAGCATGCCAAATACTCTTTATTATCAATGATCAGATAAGGGTGAACTCTTGAGATTAGAATTTGTTAAATGGAAGCTTATTTTAGCCAATGAATAAAAAGGTCATATTTAATGATTAATAATATAGAATTAAGTAAAAAATTTAAATAGTTTTTTGTATTTCTGACTTTTATTCTTACAATTAGGAGTATATATTTAGCAATTCCAAGTAACTGTAGTAAATGCAAAATTGTATCATGGAATTCTGAATTTATTTTTAACCGTTTATAATTAATATATTCTATAATCCAAAATATTGCAGATTTTTTTTTACTTCAACTTATGTTCACCAAAGCTGCACCTATTAAATGATAATCACAGTAAAATGTCATCCGTTTGCAGCTCCAGCTATTACTTCAGTCTGCAATGTCACATGATATTTCAAAAATTAGAAATGACAATCTTTTAGAAATGACGGTTGTTGCTCAGGAAGCATCTCTCATGCTTTTTTCCCCATGGAAACATCATGCAAATTTTAAAACGTTCAAAAGATCCCGGACTCATACTTGGGTTGCCTACGACACAAACACATGACTTGTCAGAGCACTGTCTATGAGGGCATAAGTACTCTGGCCCCAGTAGTCATATTAATGCAACCTTTAAAATAGCCAAGAAAGGATGCCCAAATATGGGCAGAAGATGCAATATGACTCACTCTGGTTCATTCATCTGTATTGTCCCATATGTCAAGCTCAAGTGTCCATAAAAAGAATGGTGTGGTGAAAATGTTCAAACTTTGCATTTTTATAGACTGTTAGACTGTGTATGAAGGCTCGGTGCTATATTTAATGCATCATTGAATGTGACCGACAAACAGCTCTTTTAAATTCCTTTATGGGAATGGCACTATACATACAGATGAGTTTAAAGAATATTGAAATGAAAAGTGTCATCGTTTGCTCATGTCATTCTAAGACCAGCAAAAACTCGTTTTCACCTTCTGTTCATCCGAAATGCTTCTTAAGATTAAATACAAATGAATTCATATAAATTGAGCACATTAATCCAAGTCTTCTGAAGAGACATGATTTCTTAAGATGAGCAGATTTAGTTTCTTTTAATCATGTAAAAACATTGATCAGTGATCATAATCAAAAGCTCAACCTGCTTGATGTGAAAGCGCAAACATCATTGGTTGTTGCAGAAGCTGAAATGAGCTGCATGATATTCATAAATGAAACTCATTGGTTCTTGCACATCAAGCAATCATGACTGAGCTTCTGAGATCAAATGCAAATGTTGTGAATAGTGCTGATAATGGTTAAGTGTGAAACCTGAATTAAATCTGAAATTAAATCAATCATGTCTCCAAGTAGACTTGGCTTAATATTTTAGTAATATACAAATCTTCATTTGTATTCCAAAGGTGTATGGTTTTGTTATGGGTTTGGAACATGAAGGAGAGGGAAATAAGACAGAATTTTCATTTTTTAACAACTTTTAATTAAGTTTGAGCCAATTTAGGACCAACAAGCAAATATTAGTTTATAGGAAATCAACATTCCAGTAAAGATTTAAGATTCATTTATATTTCAAACGATGTGAATTCACAGTGCCACTGTATCTGCTGGAGTACAAAAGTAAGTTAAATTTAAAAGTACAAGGTTTAATTTTTATTTCAACTTACTGAGCCCATTTTAGCAGAGAACTAGGCTTTATAGTCATTAAATATTTGGGTGGATATGTCTAAAGCTCTCTTAAATTTGTTCTAGGCCATTAGGCATGCATTGGAGAAGGCATGTAAAAGGGTAACTGCATGTCAACGCCAGTCTTTAGAATATCTGTAGCACATTTTTTACAGTCCTGTTTAGCATTGTGTACTTATAGCCATTACAGAAAAACAAATAGTATTCATTCATTTTCTTTCAGCTTAGTCCCTTTTTTCAGCTTAGTCCCTTCCCAGTACTGGGAAATAAAACTAATATTGATTAATTATTATCATTGTTTCCTCTAGGATTTTTTCCATCTGTGATGGCAGACTCTGTTGGGCCTTTTACACAGATCTACCAACTACCTGTGGCGTTATTTCAATGATAAATGTCATGAGTGCAGTATTACAAGCTGAGATCACATTTATGTAATACGAGCATGCTCATCTCTTTCCTTGCACGCCGATTTCCTCTGTTCGTGCACAACTTCTTGCACACCTTCAAATATACGCTGCTTAAGTGCAGGTTTTCTTGTGCGCTCTCAAAAAACACTGCTGAAGTGTCATGTAGTGCATTTATGTAACAAGTATGTCTCCAACATTTATTAGATTTGCTCTGAATATTTATGAATGTCTCCAATAAACATACTGAGCGGCATTAATGCGTCTTAAAGTAAAGTGAAATGGCCATAAATTCCAGCAAGATAAAGTCATTATCTATACATTTTAAAGTATTATAAAGCATTATCTAATTATGAAAACTGTGTTCATCTTAACTGAAAGCTATGCCGTGTTTGCTAGCCTCACGCATCTCGCACCTGTCAATCAGTCAGCATGTCACCTTAAAGGGTTAAAATGACGCACAGCACTACTTCGAAAACAGAAAAGTTCACGCTGTTATAATGCACTTGCCTTTTAACATGTTTTGGTGCGATTATCACAACAATGACTGAATGTTTTGAATGAGTAGTAATGTAGCAGTGGCGGGGTGAATTTTGGTGCAGTGCCCCGCCATGGAAGAATGAATGTAGCGGAAACCATGATCATTATTAGAGTAATAACTAGGTGCTATCTCTAAACCTACACTTGAACCTGACCTGAACCCTTGTAGTTACCTGATATAACGTAGTAATTTCTTAGGTATGCAAGTATAAATAACAGTAAGTCAGCAGTTCGCAACCTGGGGGTCACTAAAGATTTAGGGTCACCAAACTCGCTGTAATTTGAGGATTACAAATAAATTTAAAACAGAAACCAGTCTTATGATAAACCAAATTCCTGTTGGTTATTATTTCATTTAGACTGCTTGATTAGTTTAGGAAGTAATGATGAGATTTATACACTATTGTAAATATTAAATGAAACTAAGTATGTTATGCACTTTTTCTCTCCAAAAAATAGAAAATAAGTATTTGAATGTAGTAAATGTTATGTTGTAAATCAGCTAACCAGTTAATGCTATACACTACCTGGCAAAAGTCTTGTCGTCAATCACAGTTGTAGGAGCAACAAACTTGACTTATAGTTAATCATTTGGAAAAGTGGCAGAAGGCAGATTTTTCTGATGAATCATCTGTTGATCTGCATCCTAGTCATCACAATTACTGTAGAAGACTCATTAGAATCCGCATAGGCCCAAGATTCTCATAGAAATCAGTCAAGTTTGGTGAAAGAGAAATCATGGTTTAGGGTTAGATTCAATATGGGGGCATGTGAGAGATCTGCAGTGTGGATGGCAACATCAACAGCCTGAGGTATTATGACATTTGTGCTGCCCATTACATTATAAACCACATGAGAGGACAAATTCTTCAGAAGGATAGCACTCCTCATACTTCAGCCTTCACATCAAAGCTCCTGAAAGCAAAGAAGGTCAAGGTGCTCCAGAATTGGCCAGCCCAATCACCAGATATGAACATTATTCAACATGTCTGGGCTTAGATGGAGGAGGTATTGAAGATGAATCCAAAGAATCTTGAAGAACTCTGAGAGTCCTGCAAGAAGGCTTTCTTTTCCTTTCATATAAGCCACTTCTGATACCAAATGATCAACCACAAGTCAAGTTATTATTTGTTGTTCCTTAAACTTGGATAGGCGACAAGACTTTTGTCAGGTTGCATTAAATGCTTTGTTTAATTGTTGTCTGTAAGAGTTTTTTTAAGGCATGAGGGGTTAATAAGAATTTTGAATGTTAAAAAAGGGGTCTACTGGAAATTTTTTTTGAGAATGCAATACACAGTACTGTAAAACAAAGTGCAGCCAGAGTTCATGTTATTAGAATATGTTTACATAATCCAAATGCACAATCACAAAGTGTTAGCAGATGTTCAGCAGAGACCATATTATTATTCTAATGACTAGCTGACACATAATTGCAAATTACTCATAGTCAGCAGAATGTCTAAAGGGGACATCAAATATATAGCGTAGCCCGTAAAAGAACTGGTGGTTATGTGACTGAATTGCAGACCTCAGAGCTGTGAAGACACTTTTCGGATTCAGGTAAAGGAACTTTCCAGCCTCTTGGGATTTTATTTTCTTTCTTTTTTTGTGAACTCAGCTTCTCACATTGCGACAACCACAGTGGGGAGCCGGAGCAACAATTGTCAAGCCATACGCAGAGGTGAAAATAACTCTTGGCCTGCCCCACTTTTACCCGGTTTCTGCTCTCATTTCGTCTTCGCCTTTCCGTCTGGTGGACAGCGTGACTCATTGTTGGACTGTCACTCTCTTAATGATGTCAAAGGGTCCTTCTCTAACAGGAGTCATGCCTTCACGTGCCCATCTGTCTGAGGACTCAGCAGCCCCATTTAAGCCAGGTTTGATTAAATGTCAGAAGCAAAGATGTGTGCAAAAGGAAAAGGTGAAGGACAGCAATGCAGGATGGAAATTGCTTTTGAGGGGCAGGAGAAGCTGGCAGTTCGATGCATTAATGATGAAGGGAAATTAATTTACATTGTAATAATGAAAGCGAGTCTGAGCCGGAGGGAAGGAAGCATGCAGTGGCTTTTGCAGAAGAAAACGCCGTCTTTGGGGGATATTTTTCCAATCGCTCTCGAAAAGGATAATGCACAGCAGGTGGCTCATTGCACACGCAGGTCGTGTCAAGTCGTCAATAGGGAAAGCTTTTGCTGTTATATTTTTTCCCTGGCAAAGTCCTTTAATATGGCCGTTACACACTCGCCTGAATGATAATGGACCCTGGTGTAAAGCTGAATGCATAACAGTTTTAACCACCTGTGACTCAATCGCGGCTCCTTGTCTTGTAGCAGCTGTATTGTGAGAGACTCACAAACACAAATTAAAAGCGTCTATAGTCTCGTTTGTACTTATGTTACACTCAATTAACCCACAGCGATTTCTTTTGCATGGAAACTGATTTACGTTATGATTTAAATTTTGGTTTCATTTGGAAACAGATTATTGTAAGGCTGAATATGATGGACGTACAAATGAAAGTCCTGCTTTTACGAGTCATGTTTTAAATTTTATTAAAATTGTTTTTTAATGCTATCACAGGTCACAAATATAAGTTAACCCATGTGCACTGTTCAAATGTACTACCCTTTTGTTTGTGTTCGGGATGAAAACATCCACTAAATTAAACTGCTGTAAAAAGGCATCAGAATTTTTTTTTCAAAAAAAAAAAAAAACAACCTCAGCCCTGATTCAAACTACTAAATTTCTTTAAAAATTACAGGATTTTAACTCTTTAATTGCCAAATTTATAAACGATGTCACTGATTTGGTGAAAAAATCTGTAGTATTTGGATGCAGCCTTTATGATGCAAGCTCAGATTGTTAGACATAATGCACTCAATGGAGTGAGTGACGTCACTGTGACGGGTAGGGTTAGGGGTGGGGTTAGGTTAGCGCATTAAAAAGCATTGGATGCAGCTCAGATTGCACTGCAACAGATCTGCATTCACACCCCTCGCAAAAAAAACACACAAACTGACATATTTTCAGTATAAAAAGTAATTGTGGACTGGATTTTTTTTACCTTTTTATCACAGTCTTGGGCATGTAAACAATGAGTTTTTTTCTCCCTAATTTACTGTTGGTGGCTGTTTTTGCCCCATTGACTTCTATTATAAACACATTTGATGGTGCATAAATACACAGTCTTTGTTTATATTTACTCCATGTATTTCTAAAAGCTGAAATGCATATTTAGATTTTCTCAGACACATCAAGGTAAGTGCGCAAATGTCACTCTCACACACTCGCATACATACAGTACACACACTTTAATTTGTTGATATACTCCATTAAAAAATTCAGAAACTAAGTTTTTTTTGCACATGCCTATCTAAAGGGTTAATGGTGTCAACTGATGATCAACAGTAAAAAATTACAAATTTTACCCTAAAGGGGAAACCACCAACAATCAAAAATGCATGATTATATGGTGTCATAGTTTTGCAATACAAAAGCGGTTATAATGGAAGTCAATGGGGCAAAAACAGCCACAAACAGTAAATTAGGGAGATTTTTTTTTAATCAATGAAAAACAACGCATCAAAGGCAATGTAGTTTCACATGTCCAAGACTGTGATAAATGTAAAAAAAACAGTCCACAATTGGATTTTTATATTGAAAATACCTCATTTTTTGTCACCTCAATTAGTGACATCATTTATGAATTTGTCAATTAAAGAGTTAAAATCCTGTAATTTTCTAAGCAATTTAGTAGTTTTGATGAGGACTGAGGTCGCTTAACAGATTTATGCAAGCAAAATTGAATGAAAAATATTTATCTGATGCATTTTTACAGCAGTTAATTTAGTGGATGTTTTCATCCTGAATACAACAAAAGGGTAGTAAATTTTGCCTATTTATTGTTGAGTTTTTTTATTATTCAAAGCATTTTCTCAAAATATGTGTCAAAATAAGATTTGTCACCAAAAATCTATCTGCTAGCTGAAACAGAGAAAGCAATGGTCAAATTAAGACTCAAAATCACCCCAGAGTGGATGAAAACATTCTCAACAGTGCATAAGGGTTAATATCATTGTTGTCAAAGCTTTAATCAGCTTGATAGTCTGACAGCCTGTTTATTTTACAATAAGTAGGGTTTCTGTGATTGATCATAATAAAGTGCTAATTTGTTTACCATTTGTGTAAATGCATTTATACAGTGTCTGTGCAGTATTAAAGAATATGTGTAAAGACAGTTCAATGCCACTGTAGAAGCACTTCTGTGCCAACTTTGAGGTGTAAATATGGTAATTATAGACTATAGTGCAGGTGGTGTAAGGTAGAAGATTTTTTCACATGTATTTGGAATGCCAAATGAACACATCATCCAAACATATTCTTTGCCAAGTCACGTTATTTTTAATTAGCTTCAGAAATAAAAAGGTGACTTGGAAGAAAAAATAGGGAGAGTCACCTAATACTAGCTCTATCATATTTCCCTTGGACAGCGTGGGATCTGTTCTCCTTGCACCTGAACTGTCAAAAACACAAACTGTGTTTTTAAAATGTACATCTTGTGGACTATCTCACATAAATGCAGTCCGATAGGAAATAAAAAGGCATGTGAGCTGAGCACACCCAGTGCTGTCCAGTTCTAAAGACTTTCACATTTGTGTGTAAAAGGTTTTTGACAGTGTCTTCTGGTCGCTTATAATAAGTGTGTCTATTTTGTAAAGATACCTATTTTTGCCCAATAAATAAAATACAACTACATTTTTGTTTAATATGTGTACCATAACTAATGTTATTAATGACAAATATATATATATATATATATATATATATATATATATATATATATATATATATATATATATATATATTGCACCATGCCTGGTCATAGTAGATCACTTATGTGCATTGGCTCTGCTTATTTTCCGCTACGTTAATTTGAGCTTCACTTATTACAGTATGTTCATCAAAATGTAAATGAGATTATGCTTATTTGTTCTTTAATTTGCACATTGTCTGTAAATCATCCGCAGCATTGCCGCTGTTTTAGAATTGTGCTCTCAAGCATATTTTCCCTATTTGGTGAATCTAGATATAAGACTTGTTCCAAATTATGAAAGGTTATAAAGTAAAAACAAATGCTTATCATCTAGGTGCAATATATTAAAAGAAGTCTTAAGTCTTAATAACTAAAACTATTATAAATAAAACTATTCGATAGATTGTAAATATTTTACTGGAAAGCCAACAAATTAGATGAGTTAAGCTGTGAATTAAGAAGTCATTGCAGTGTTCATATTAACATCGTTTTAGAAACAGTAATTTTTACATTTTTTTCAGTTTCTCTTTGGCTTGATTTAAGATTATGGGAACACAATGTAGTATAGGACCATATCAGGTTTATTATATATCAGGTATTTATTGCTTGTTTTAAATAATTTTATTAAATCACAATTTCGATATGCAGAAAATTGAATTGAAGATTGAATCTCCCTATTTAAATATTGGAAATTGGTCACTGAGTACACTGAATTATCTGAATCTTACAGTATGTCATTCGGGTTTTGAAGTTGTCCACTTTCAACCACTTCTAGAGGTAGTAGAAAACACATTTGATGGAATTGCTTTCGTAGAGTAAAAGCTTAGAGTGAAACAGTTGCATAAGACCACATACTCTCTGCCTACTGACCTATCATGTGAGCATTCTGGCACTTGTTGTGAGAAAGCAATCAAAACAAGGTATTCACTTTTCACTGTATTGTACCAGATTGCAATCAACACCCTAGTTGCCATCCAAATCCTTTTCATTTGATTACTTGCATGGGGTTTGTTCATGTGCAATATTACCTGTGCAACATGGGCTATAGAAACAGTGCCACAGTCTCTCTGGTTAGGCCAGTTAATCAGTGTGGTCAGGACACCAGCACACTGACATCCCATGCTGGGCCCCTGTGTTGAAAACAGCATATTTATGCAGGTCTTTCCAGCAGTGATGTCATCATTGTTATAACATGATGATGATGGGCTTTGTTAAAAATAACTGCAAATAACCACAGCGGGTTGCCAGTTGTTCATGACAGTTTAATTAAATTTCACCCACGGCCCAATAAATGCATGCAAAGGCTTGAGGACAGACCACCGTACATTCTCAGACAAAAGCCAGAACAGCACCGTTTGTTTGCATGCTGGTGGACGACAAGAGGTCCGCATGACTGCAAAACAAAAATTGAGAGTTATTAATGGCTGACAGTGCGTGGCGGGCCGCTGCCAGTATGATAAACAGTGCTCGGTGTTGCTGTTTTTATATCACATATTATATCAGGCCATTACTGCACTCAGTGGTCTGCAAAGCTCATTAATCCGCCTTGTCTCAGAGGTGTCACCACAATCGGGCCGTCCTTTTTTAGAGACGTGCCCCGGTGGCTGTAAATCTGAGCCCGAGATGTGGAAGTCCTCATTGCATCTCAAACTAATGCATCATCATCATCATCATCATCATTATCAGGCCGTACTGACGACTGAGCTGCCTTCATCATCAGCAAGGGCCACAAGGGGGGATCGGAGTTGCAAGTACTTTATCTTTGTGTACTTTATTCTTACTGCTGTACTGGATATTATTGATCTGATTGACCTAAGAGGTCAAGCTTTGGCTGGTTAGTATCCAGTTCAGCCCCTCTGATCCTTTCTATTGATGGCAGTACAAAAGTAAGTCTATTTTGTTGCACTAGAGATGTGTTATTCTGAAATGACAGGGTTTTTTCTACATTGTAAAAAGGGGTTAGTTACATATATATATAT
>CAIGQZ010032240.1:2408012-2432615 GCA_903798205.1 Danio tinwini | reverse complement strand
ATATATATATATATATATATTTTTTTTTAAAGTCAGTAAACCGGTTGCCCACTATGGCCTGCACTTACACTGCGTTTTGCCTTCTGAACCCAAGCACGCTTACATCATCAATGATGCGACTGTTTAGTTTAACAGGAAGAGAAGCGCACTCGCTCAGCACAGTGGAGATTGCTTTAGTTATATCGTTTTAGTGGTTTGGGATGCAGTGACACGCAGTCTTGATGCAAACTTTTGACACTCACATACACGTATTAGGAGGTTTGCTGAAGATGCAGCTGTCAGCAGTGAGGGGTTTGCGTCTTTAATAAATGACGTTTATTAGAGTTTGTTTTCACTGAAAAGGAAGAATTATTAATAAATCCATATGAAAGTCCCTTTAAAGTGATGTTGTGTCTTCAATTTTGGGCTCATGCACGCTTTGCAGACAAACTACAAGCGTACCATGCCAAAATCTCAACCGAACCCCACTTTGGCACACCTCTTCCAACCGGGCCAGGTCCGGCCAACTGAACCATGCCTGGGCCCTATTTAGAGCATGCACACTTGTCAAACGAACTGAGAAACGTGCCTAGGCACTGTTAGACAGAATAGTGTAAGTGCACCCTTAGTAAAATCAACTAACGCTTTTGTAAAGACCTTGGTATACTTAAAACAAAATCTAAACTTATAAAATTTTGAACAAAATCTGTCCAAAACAAGTTCTTCTTGAGTGTGTTTCTGCATTTTGAAGCAGCTTACCAATACAAACTTTTAGGGGAGCTCATTTTAGCTCCTAAACACCTTTGACCCATGCCAATTATACAATCAGTGTGTCTGTTCTGGAATTCTACATTGTTAGACCTGCGATTTCCTCCCCCTTATATGTTTCACATTCCACAGGGGTAGACAGGAGAACAACATTCAAAAACAATAACACTAGCCACATGAATACACTAGAGAGTTGAGTAGCAGAGCTGGTACAGATGTATTTGCACCTGTTTGATTGTTCGTGGAGAGATTTCAAGAGTTCACACTTAAATATGCTAGGCGTTTATAGCAGATTTGGCATGTTGTCCTGGGAGAGAACCCTGAGCTCGGAGCCCAATACTCCCATAAAGGGGGTCCGAGATCCGCTAGGTCTCGAGAGCTCCCCCTGGAAAAGGAGGAGATGGGGTGGAAGGGAGGATTCTTCCAAAAACTAAGATAGGGCAGTAGAGTGAAATCTGTCTATTTATTTTAAACTTGGATCAGTCTGATTGAATTATTACTGATTACAGATGAGATGTCAGCCGTGATCAATCATATCACATGCTCCTCTCAAAATTAGTCTATAAAATTGAACTTAAAAGGAAGTGGTCACACACCAGACAAGAAGCAAACCTCATGTTTTCTATAAATTTGTGCTCACCTGCGGTGCCACTTGGCATCTGTCCACAGCAAATAGAAAACAATGTAAAGGTGTAATGTGCTTCTTGGTGGGAAGGCTGCTTGCCTGATGTTTATGAAAATTTTCTTCTGTCTCGGCCAATATTGTTGTGTTTAGGGGTACATGCGAGCAACGTTAGACCGCCTGAGAGTGTTGCAGTAATCAAAAACATTATACCTTCACTTTTTGCCCTCAAAAGAAGAATGAAAGTAACTTTGTTTGAAGTATACCAAGGCCTTTATAGAGCACTTGGCTGCTTTGAAATTGCAGCTTAGGGTAGTTGCAAGTAAAGGGTTTTAAATGGGGTGCCCATGAGAAAAAGTTCCAGGGGGTACAATGCTGTTCTAGTAGTGCCTTTGAGATGAATGTAGATGGATGGCTCTCTACAGGTATTACAGGCCATCCAGCACTCACTATAAAATAACTTCCAAATAGCAATTTGCTAGCAAATGCAACATGTGTCTTAGCTCTATTACACTCCCAACCCTACTTACTAGGGTTTGCAAGACAGCGTGAACTGCAAAGACATTTTTTTTCACCCAGCTGTGGTCCTCTCAAACTGTCTAACAGTGA
This sequence comes from Danio tinwini, assembly GCA_903798205.1. Taxonomy (NCBI): domain Eukaryota; kingdom Metazoa; phylum Chordata; class Actinopteri; order Cypriniformes; family Danionidae; genus Danio; species Danio tinwini. The sequence continues at coordinate 2,430,637 of CAIGQZ010032240.1, read as the reverse complement.
CAGGCTTGACAGTGTGCACCAATATAGAGCCTCTAGCTGCTCTGACTGAAGTGTAGGAGGAAAGAAGTCACCTTTCGTTTTTTTCAGTTCTCTGAGAGAAAGAGCACATTGTATTACCCGCTTAAAGCCAATTATCCAAGTGCTTCCTTCAATGAATTTGACATTGTTTGAAAAGTTCAGTGTGTTATTGTCATCAGCGTGACACAGAATTATTGTGGTATTGTTCATAATCTTTTTTTTTTTTTAATAAGGTGATTTTCAGTGCAATGTCCTGTGTCCTTAATTACAATTAATAAAGAAACAAATCATGATTACTTAAAGGACTTAATCACTGGTTTGTCCAGACTACTCATTCAAAAGATGTTAACAGGCATAAACACCCAACAACCCAGTACAGTACATTTTTACAGATAATATCCACCATTTTATTACTTTTTATATATATGAGCACCCATGTCTACTTTTAACTTTAATGTGCAGGATTTCCAGTGTCAGTAAATAGACTAATTACATAGTTAGATTAGATACCTTAATATATTTCAGCAAGTTATACCAGAAACAGGGTTAGAGTACTTGAACATGCTTAAATGCTAGTATTTTCAAGGTTTGAAAAGTGCTTAGATTTAGATAAGAATGTCATATCTTCGGCTTAGTCTCCATTTCAGAGGTTGCCACAGCGGAATGAACGGCCAACTATTCCGACATATGTTTTATGCAGCAGATGCCCTTCCATCCGCAACCCAGGACTGGCAAACACTCATTCACACACACAATTCAGATTATTCAATTCACCTATACCACATGTCTTTGGACTGTAGGGGAAACTCACAGGAGAACATGCAAACTCCACACAGAAATGCCAACTGGTCCAGCCGGGACTCGAACCAGCAACCTTCTTTGCTGTGAGGCTACAGTGCTAACCACTGAGCCACCGTGCCTGCGTTCATATTTTATCTTATTAAATAGATAATAATAATTCATCAATTTTAAACTTTTATAATTATTGCATAATATGAAAACTGGAGATGTGTCTGTAGCATGATCTTGCTGTATTTTCTGTATTAAGCATCGGGAAAAGACAAAATGAAAGGAAATTACCCCTTCACGAGTGAACAATGCATGAAATTAAAATCAAAATAAATTTAAGATGTGGCTAAATGATATTTAAATCAGTAAATGATTCCAATTCAATCATGGGCTTTGGGCAAACATACCATCAAAAATCCATTGAAATACTATGCTATATAATACTATATCAAATGTCTTATTGTATATTATCATGAAGCATGTACAGTATATGTGTGTAAATATTTCATTTAAATTGAAATGCTGTAAAAATGTACCTGGAAAGTGGTTGAAAATGCGTACATTTGACTTTGGAAAAGGTATAAGAACCCTGGAGGGACAGTTAACTGCTATTTGTTGGCTTATCAGTCTGTGCCCTTGTCCTATTATTAGTCTGTATAGCCAAAGCTGAAGGAAGTCTATATGATTAGCTGCCATTTCTTGACACTGCTTCGAATTTAATCCAAGAGATTTAAGATTTTATCACAAGTCTCGCCTCAGGAGAAAGCTAATCAAAGTTGGCCCACCATCTGCACGCACGCATGTTATTGTGACCCAATGTTGTTAAAGTGACAAAGGACTCCATGACTGTACTGTATGAATCCACTTGCCCTTGGTATGTCTTGAGCCAGACTCAATGCTATTGCTTTGATTTATTTCATGAAGTTGTCTTTTGCCCAGCAACTCAATTGCCAGAGAGCCGTAGCCTCTCTGTCTGTTTAGAGCTGCAATCCAGCAGCTTGTAAATCAGAATCCGCAACTACCCTCTCATACTCGCGTACACTAACAGTCTCTTCCTCATCCCAAGAAGAGAAGCCCCAAAGGCATAGTGAGTGGGACTGATTAAGACAGGCAAGAATTTGATTCCTGTTGCTTTATTCCTCTTGAGAGTGGCTGCAGGATATTAATCTGGCCAGTGCTGCTTATGAGGACTTGCCACAGGCTCTTGAGCACTTTATTGTTGAATTACGTTTTGTTCTCAATCCCACTACCTAAGTGCTTGAGGAAGTCTTTGCCGCAGTTTGAACGAGCATCTGTGTCCTTTCAACATTTTTATTTTTTTAATGTATTTTCAAGCTGAGCAGTCTGTCTTTCTTGTTTGGCTTTTTTTTTTTTACCAAAATAAAACACTGTAGCAAGGTGCTGAGTTCTGAGTAAAAATAATTTTCTTAATGAGTGTTTGTGTCTTGTTTTCCATTCAAATATGTAAACATCTTTACAACAAGCTATCTTTGCTTGACTAAAGCCCCGGCCAATTACATGATTTTGTTACTATTTCGGCACAATTTCCTTGACGTAGGGTGTCATGGGGAGTTTTAAACGACAAATGGACGTCATGAAACAAGTTTCAATAATTTTTTCTTGTGTAATGTGGCATAATTCTCGACAACCGATACCATGTCTGTGCCACGTCATGACACCATTGCTGAAAATTTAGCATGTTTATTTCTTTTCCCTGATCTTCATGACGAGTTCAGTCACATGGGTGACACTGGACAATAGGAGCACATGATTTCTCAGTTATATCCGCGGGTGCTAGCTTTAATCTGTGGGTCAGGTAATCGAAAAACAGGCTGCATATTTACTTATAGGTGGGTCACGGGTGGATAAGATCAATAGCCTTGTTTTCAGAAAACATTTTGGATTTTGTTGTGTGTTTGTGTGTGCATAAAATCTTACTGTAGTATCCGTGATATTCGTAATCTTTAGAATCAGTCAGGCACATAATTGACTAATCAATGAGTGAATAATTGAATAATCGGGAGTCATTTAAGTATTAAAGTCTTGCTAGATACTCTTGCAAAATAAACATACATTTCCAGTCATAAACCTCCAGTCTTTTTTGCTTTCAATTTTACTTTAAGCCAAAGGTCCCCCTTCGTAATAACTTAACCTGTCCAATAATAAGAGGAGCAAATAAATAAGGGGAAGGATCAACAAATGTATACACAGACTAAATATATGAACATATGTGTATTGTACATGTATTTAAACCCTCTTTGAATGAATTATAATCTATCAAATTATGCCACTTTTTCTTACTTTTATTTTTTTTACCTAACTTTAACTTCACTTTCTTTGACTTTTTCCCTGCTTTATCAGGGGTCGCCACAGCTGAATGAACTGCCAATTACTTGAGCATAAGTTTTATACAGCGAATGCCCTTCCGGCCACAACCCAAAGTACAACCCTTAGTGCTTTTAAACACCCACACACTTTCTTATGCAATCACTACAGCCAATTTAGTTTGTCCCATTCCCCTAAACTGCATGTCTTTGGACTGATGGAGAAACTGGAGCACTTAGAGGAAACTCACACAAACATGGTAGAACATGCAAACTCTACAGAGAAAGGCCTCCTGCTCCAGCAAGGACTCAAACCAGTGACCTTCTTGCCGTGAGGCAACCATGCTAACCACATAGCCACCATGCAGTCCAATTTAAAATACTTAAAATGATATTTGCATAATATCTTCCTTTCTTGTTAAATAACTTTCTAGATTAGATTTTTATTATTACTGGAAAACAACCTTCATTAATCATTCATTTCCACAGTTACTATCCCACCTAATTAAATTAATCTGAATTAATAGATGGCTTTAGTTAAAGTTGCAAGCAAATCAAGGCAGATGTGTGTGGACTTAATACCCCGTCTATGTCATTCCCCATCACTATGGATGAAGTATTCACCTTTAAAGAAGCTTCTACCTTGAGTTTTGTTTCTATGGCAACTCTATTCTGTCCTCAGATAAAAGACCCATTATGATGTTTTGCAGTGGATTGGAGAGATTGGGTGAGTTTTTTTTTTCTGAAGATTCCTCTCGTTAAAATCCTGACAGTTTGCACAGGGTCCTGCATGTAGTGTCTTGTCCACAACTGACCAGTGACTCTAATGTGATATGGGCACATCTTGAGTGTCTCCCCTGTGCCACTCATTGAAAGAACACCAATTTGCCCCCACATACTGTGCAAATACTCTGCTTCAGTCTACTTCCCACATGCCACTGAGAGTTGACAATTTTTTGACGTAGCTCTCATGTATACAGGTCGACAAGATTCAATTTCCTTGTACATAGATATACAAGATTCAATTTTAGGCCCCGAAATACTGTTTTCCTCTGCAGGCAGACCTGTAGAGACCAACAAGTATGAAATTGCTTACAGAAATATTTTCTCTCTGCCTGCGCTTTTAGAAACCTGACACGCACATACTGTATATAAAGATCCTTGCATGTTTAATTACAAACATATTTGAAGTGCAAGTAATTGGCAGTCTGCGGATACCTCTTTACTTAAAAGCTGATGTATATACACTTTTACTTTGTTTAAGATTAATTGATTGAATTAATAAAGTAAAATGCTGAATAAAGCCAGGCAGAGTAATAATAATAAAGCGTTGATTTTTGGCACTGCTGTGCTGTCTGGATCTCATTGTACATTGTAATGATATTTGTGCTGTGCTAGGCTTTTCAAACTTTTTTGGTACAGCATGTGCATAGTGTTTTGTCATTTGTTGTTTTTAAAAATGGGGTAGCAGGGTGGTCAGCATGACGCCTCACAGCAAGAAGGTTTCTGTTTCAAGTCCCATCTGGACAAAGAGGCCTTTCTGTGTGGAGTTTGCATGTTCTTCCCATGCTTGTGTGGGTTTCCTCAGGGTGCTCTGGTTTCCCCAACATTCCAAAGACGTGCAATATAGGTTAATTGGATAAACAAAATTGGCAATAGTGTGTGAATGAGAAAATGTGTGGGTGTTTCCCAGAACTGTAGGTTGACCTCCCAGTGCTTGGTTACTGCCAGAAGGGCATCGGCTGTGTAAAACTTATGTCAGAGGAATTGGCAGTTTATTCCACTGTGGCATCCATTGACAAGGCAGGGAATAAGCCAAAGGAAAGTCAATGAGTTGAAAAAAAAATTCAGATAAGTATATTTGTATTTATTTAAATCCTGTTGTTTGCATTTTGTTATCACTTTTTGGCTATTTGCCAAGATATATACACTTTAAAGCAATAAAAATTAAGCAGTATTTATATTGTTTTAGTAATTGTTTTATATTGTTAGTGATTCTCTAAAATACTACATGACATCTTTATAGTGGCTTGAAACAAACAAACAATGTTGTCAAGCAATTTGTAATTTGCTTATGTTTATTTTTAGTGTGTATTATTGTGTCCAGTTGGTAACCAAATAGTACATTTTAACAAATCGTCTTTTTTAGGGGCCATTTTTGATGAGTCTGCCAAAAAGGATGATGAGGTGTTCCGTATGGCGGTGGCGGATCTCAACCTCAACAATGAAATCCTGGAGACAGAGAAGATCACTGTGTCTGTGGAGTTTGTAGATGGAAACAACCCTTTCCAGGCAGTGCAGGAAGGTAAGTCATCTGTTTTCAGAACATGCTTGTGCACTCTACTGGGCTTATTTCCTGTAACTGCAATTTCAACACTGAGAACAATCATCTAGTGTATGTGCCTTCTTATTACAATTTACATAGCAATTTGATGAGAACAAGAGAAGGAGGTATGGGATGGCATAGAACGGAATGATTGGATGGGTTGGTGGATTAATAGATAATTGTCAGTAGTTAGATATGTTGGTTGGATAGTTTGATAGCCTAATAGACTGATAGATAAAAGACTGAGGATGGTGTATGTAGTTTACATAAATCAGTAGGTGGTTGGACTGACATGTACTGTAGGTTAGAAGGATCAATGAATGGGTAGATAAACTGCTTAGATACTATAGGTAGGTTGATATATATTTTACCTTACTGGGTGGATAGGTAAATTATGTACATATAGTAAATGATACAGTAGGTTAGATTAGTGGGTAGGAATAAATGTACCTATGTTCTGTAGGATGCAAGCAATCCCTGGGTGGGCAGAGAGATAAGTTAGATCAAGGGTGTCAAACTCAGTTCCTGGATGGCTGCAGCCCTGCACAGTTCCAACCCTGCTTTAACACACTAACTTGTAGGTTTTAAACAAGCCTGAAGAACTCAATTAGTTTGATCAGGTGGGTTTATTTAGGGTTATTTAGAGCTGTGGCCCTTCAGCAATCGAGTTTAACAACCCATTGATTCAACCTATCTACCCACCCAGTGATTTAATCTATCCAGCCTATTTAATCACCCAATCGTCAACCTACTCTATCCAATCTATCAGTGATCTATCTAAATTATGCAATCTATCTAGTGACCTAACAAATCCAGCATACCCACCTAACAAATCCAACTACCCATTTGGTGATTTATATAACCTATTTAACCACTCACTCAGTGATCTAAGCTAAATAAACTATATACACCCATCAAGTCATCTACCTAGCCAATCTATCTATCCATTGATCCACCTAACCTATCTATCCTATCTGCCTATCCAGGAATCTACAGTATCTAACCAATCCAACCAATCTGTCCAACTTTCAAGCAATCTATCCACACATCTTCTTATTTATCTAACTGTTAGATCACTTGCAATCTCGATTCCTGGAGGGCCACAGCTCTGAAGAGTTTAGTTCCAACCCTAATTACACATACCTGATCAAACTGAGTCAATCGGGCTTGTTTAAAACAAACAGGTAATGCAGTGGTTGCACTAGAGTTTGAGCATTCGAAAATCTCTCGTACGTTGCTGCGAAAAGGTGCAGGGTTAAACAAGATAAAGGGGTTAAAAAAAGCAAGCGATTGGTCCATGTTTTACATTTCTGTTCAAAGAGGTTATGTTTTGATCTTCAATTGGTCTCACACAGTCATGTGATGTGATTTTGCAGGTTAGAGTTCACAAAGCTTGAACTTTGCAATGCAACGACAGTGAAACTTGTTGCACAAGTTTGTGTTTCAGGTCTGCCACATTCACATGAGTAAGAATGGAAGTCTATGTGGCGAAAAGTGCAGCGTGATTGTGGCTTAAGTGTGTTGGAGCAGGGTTGGAGCTAAACTGTGTAGGGTGGCGGCCATCCAGGAACTGAGCTTGACAACTCTGGGTTAGATGGATCAATGGATGGCCAGATTTGTTGGATAGGTTAAACAGATCATTGAATGGGTTGATGAGTTGAATAATTTAGATCACAGGATAAGTTGATAACTTGGATACATATCTTGGTGGGAAAACTGGATGGGTACTGTAGATAGGTTGGACAGATTAGATAGATTACTGGGTTGGTAAATAGTATCATAGGCTAGGTAGATCACCGTGTAGGTAGATACTTGAGTTAAATGAGTGGATAGATGGATTGACTTCAGTGCAACATAAACCAAAATGCATCATACACATGACCTGAAGGTCACTGGATGTTGTAAACAGAGCAAATGTAAAGCAGTTTTGGAGACAAACAGTTGTAGGCAGAGAAGTCAAAACAAGTCAATGTTTCATGCACACGGCGGAAGAATCGTGGAGTCTTATGGCAGTAGGCAGGAATGACCTTCAGCGGCACCCTCTGTTACACCGTGGACGGATCACTCTGTTGCTGAATGCACTCTTCATTTCTGCAAACATGCCTTGGAGAGGGTGGGAGACATTGTTCATGACGTTCATTAAGCTGGACACCATTCTGCTCTGAGCCACTACCTCCAAAGAGTCAAATAATGTTTGCATAAGACAAAAGACATGAATAGCCTGCATTTGTTTACTCACTGTTAAAAATACACATTAGGATGTAAATAGCTTAGTTGAATCTTTATTTGGACTCTGATCCTCAGTCATCAATTTAACTTAAAATACTTGACTTCAGTGGTAAGTGCCTAAGTTTGTTTTTTAATCATTTAGAATAAAACTGTGCTTCAATCCTCAACTTTATATGCTCACTCGGCCTGATGTTCTGCAATTGTCTGCATTCAACACATAGGCAGCATTCGAGGTCAGCATTATCTCATATCCAAATATATGATTGCAGATCAGCAGGATGATCTAATAATGCCATGCTGCTGTGGGTTTCTCAAATTAGTGCTGTTAGTTCTTGGAGCAGGGCCATTTTCTGTTATCCTGCAGGAAAAAAGAGGACAGGTACAAGACCCCTGGATCTTTGCCATTCATGCATCAGCAGGTTCACTGTGCTCTATACAATTGCAGAGCTCAGTTAACTAGCACTTAATCTAACTTTGGCATCTTCTACTCCTTCTCCCTTTCTGCTATAAGAACGTTTTATGTGCCTGTTTTTATTTAATCTGATGTATTTCCATGACCAGTTTCACTGTATTCCACAATGAAGCAATGATGGACTGAATTCTGCTGAATTGTGTCTGAACTCAGACAGTGTGTGATATTTACACAGGAGGATTTACACATTCACTTAGTAGGGATTATGTTGTTTATTTGCATGCTCTGTCTGTTGTTTTTTGGCAAAAGATTGACTAAAGGAGATATTAAATTAATAATGCAAAAGACCAAAATAAAAATGATGCACACAAATTTTTTATTGCAGAATTCTTCATCTTACAGGCTGCTTTTAAGTACCAAATTCTGAAAGGGATAAATAGGATCATTAAAATGTGTCAAACAACACCAAGCATTGATATATATATATATCTCATCATGAAGTTCTTTTCCATTATCGGATCATAATTTTGATGAATCGCTGCTCCCATGATCAACAGAGAATGTGCACAAACACATCTTTCAATAAAAGTGTGTTTACCACCTGCTTAGCATGGGCGGTAATATCGCAACAATAATTGCACTAGACAAATAGCACCAACTGAGACGTGTTTGCACTGTGAAGAACGACAATGGCATTATAAATAGAGGCTAGTTAAGTTAGATCACAGGTGGTTTGTAAATTAGACGTAGGTTTATGAGCTAAATGGCAAGCATTATATTAAGTGCAGTGCTATTTCAGTTTCACTGAGATGGCATTGCAATTAGTATGTATTAATAATTTGGTTTCTGTATTCAATTCTAATTTTAGTTTTGGTTATTTAATTTAGTTTGTGTATATTTAAACTCTATACAGCATATATGACTGAACTAGCTGAAATAAAATATTTTTGTGAATGTTTACCAAAAGTGGAATCATTTATATGGTTTTACAATTTAGTTAACTAATAACCACAATGGACACTTTTATAAGGGTCAAAGACCTATTACAGTTTTTTTACAGTTGTTTTGTCACAAATTTCAGAACCCTGATGTCAATTTTCAAAACTCTAGACACAAAACTCTAAACAGTCACCACTTTAAACACAGACTCTCCAAAACTGCTCAAAACTCTGCATGCTGAATTCATTTGTTTAGACAAGCCTTGCATTTGCAGCATCATTGGCTCATATAATCCTTTTATTATACAAATACTACAGCAACACAACTTTAGATCACACGCACGCACGCACGCACGCACGCACGCACGCACGCACGCACGCACGCACGCACACACACACACACACACACACACACACACACACACACGCACGCACACACTGTTATCCTGTGCATTTGACCACAAATTGACCTTCACATCAGGAAACCTTCTGTCAATGCAAATCCAGGCTTGACATTGATCTGCTGTTGTTCTGTGATTGGACTTTCTTGCATACAGTAATGTCAAATGAAAACATTGCCTGTAAAACCCATATAGAACTCATATACAGTATATAGAATAATGATGAAATCTAAAGATGTAGTCCAGTTGGGTAATCGTCTTTGGTAACTGATGTCATTTGATCTATCCTAAAACTTTAATTATCTAAATATGTAATATTGCACATCAGTTTCCATGCATCAAGACTAATGCAAAACTTATTTTTTGAGTGCTTGTATCAGTTGATAGTTACATCATGTTAATTAAATTAATACTCAAGTATTTCTGAGGGGGGGTTGTTCGGGAGTTGTCTGAATAACAATGTTGAGAACCGGGCGGGATAATAACTGTACGAGCCTGTACAAGTACAGACTGTACTACAAAGCTAAAGAGAAATAACAAAACGGGAGGGTGGCGGGGATGGGTCTGAAATACAGGAGACTCCCTGGAAAAATGGGAGTGCTGGCAGGTATGGTTGCATTTTAAAATGAGATCAATTTGATGTTTAATTGTGTTATATTGAAAAGGGGATTTTAGTTCAATGAACAAAGTATCTTTGACTTATGTGTATTGTATCGAAGCATTTGAAAAAAGAGTTAAGAGTTTTGCAAAAATGTGCAATTTTGGCAATGGTTTTGAATTTTGTGTCTAGACTTCTGAAATTTGTGTCAAAACAGTTGAAAAAAAGTAAAACGCATAGAAAGCGTATTAAAACCATAATGAAAAAATGTTAATCAAAATTAATTCATATTTTGGTCTGTTTAATGTTATACAATTCTGTGTAATGTATTATTATTATTATTATTATTATTATTATTATTATTATTATTATTTTACTCATGTATTATGTGTGACTAACGTACCATGCCATGTATCATTTTGTCAGCTTAAAGATCTTTTATTAGGCTAATCATCTCCCTTTTAACAAAATGTGGCTACAAAAATAAAACATAACCCCAAAAGAAGCATAAAATGATAGGGGCTGTTTTGCTTCATGCCTGTTAGGTAACATCCTCTGCTAACGCTATTTAAATATGTTAATGTAAACATGGCTGACATTTTTCTGACTCTCATTCCCTTCATTTAATTGTCTGTGAGGCTGTCGCGCCAGTTGGCAAGCATCTTGGCTTTTTGTTCTCTTTCCCCTCTGAATGTGGATGAATTGAGCGGCGCCGCCATCCTTTTAGCCGTGTGGGGTCTTGGAGGTGAAGGGGAAAGTGGGACATGTTGTAGTTGACCACTGTTATCTAATTGAGAGGCCTGCATTAGCTAACTACACCCTCTGCTCTCGATGGGTCTTCTAGCTCCCATAAAGCACTCCTTTACTATCCTTTTCTGTTATTTATCTGAAGATTTTCCGTAAAGCAGCCTAATTACAGGTGCACATGTGTTGTGGTTCAGCATGAGTGCAGATGATTCTGCTTCTTATGGATGTATGATTCTGGACCTCGTTATTTGTTCCTCATTTGTTTAAACATCTGTTTTTTCTCCTCAAACTCAGCTTCTTCTTATGTGATTACATGAAATGCTTCTAGAAAACCTTGTCTCTCATGTACAATCTGTTCAGGATTGGGACTTTTTAATAAGCCAAGAGATTAAAAACAACTTTTGACAGAAGAGGCTGAAGATTTGACAGATTTAATAGACTTTCTAATGCGTAGATCAAGATGATAGCACATCTGTTTCTGATATTTCTTGTTTATTAATTGTAAATGAGGCAGAATTCCAGGAATTCACATTAATGGTGATTAGCATTAGCATGCTAGGATTAACACAAGTTGCAGGTTGCAGTGACTGGAAATTTTGTGAAATGTTACAGTTTCAGGCGAGAGATATTGTAATTAATGTTGCAGAGAATTTATACAAATGAACAGCAACAACCAATGAGAAGGTAAGAATCTACAATAGAGCACAACAGTGAGGTTCCAGGAAAAAAATAAATAGAGAAGACTCTCCACAGGGAAATTGATTTTTAACAATAACTGACAATCCTGTAAAGACACACCTGTTGTGAGCTCTGAGGTGGTTAATCAATTGTATATGCTTCTGTTCAACCCATCTATTCACATTAATTCAACCTATTTTTAAAACCATAATAGTGCAATTTGTAAAATAAAAAGACATCAGCTTCATTAATCATGATACTGTTCAGAAAATTTCACAAATCAGGCTTTTTATTTAATTTAAATATTTTTACCTGAAAGAGTAAAAAAACATACATTCAAATAGACAAACTAAATCTTGCATTTCAATAAACAATAAAATAAAATGAAATAAAAGAACAAAATAAATAAATAAATAAATAAATTAAATTAAATAACTATTATTATTATTATTATTTATTATTTATTTATTTATATATTTTTATTCATTTATTTTTATTAGTAGTAAATAAGGTTTTTTTAAGAAAAAGAAGCATTTTCTAGAAAAGAAAAAAATATTGTTTTGTTTATTTTTTAATATTAGTAAATAAGTTTGTGTGTTTTTTTAACTTGTTTCTAGTCCAAAATATCTAAAACAGTTAAACAAAGAAGTATTTTCTGGACAAGAAATTTATTTATTTTTATTTTTTTGGTTTATTTATTTTTAATATTAGTAAATACTTTTTTTGTCTTGTTTCTAGTCCAAAATATCTAAAACAATTAAATTAAGAAGCATTTTTTGACTCATTATTCAAAGATAATCAGTCTGAATTAAGTGTTTGTTTAAAACAAGCAATATAATCTGCCAAAGGGGTAACTTAAATAATTTTGTTTTAGGTTTAAAACAAGATTATTTTACTTACATTACTTTAAAAAGTATCACTCTTTAGAGCCCAAACAACTTTTTGCTTCATGTTATGATGGAAACCCGGCTATTGTTATTGTTATTTTCCTAGCAGCCAGATTGGTCTCAGGATTTCCAATAGCTTGCGATACCTGTCTGTATTTGCATGTTGGTGTGTAGTACGGCTGCACATAGATTGCTTTGTTCATCTAGTTTTCTCTGTGCTATGTGTTTCTTAACCATCAGCGGCTTGTCAGATCTGCCATCTAAGTCAGATTCCCTTTGAACTCACATCAGTAATTACAGTATGCTTTTACATTGATGTATCTTGTTTTGTCCTTTTCATTGAAGCATCATCAGGCTCACTGGGGAGCGTGTCTGTATGAAAGGTCAGAAGCACTGAAGGATGACTGGTGAATTGACAGGCCCTTCGCATACATTTAGATTCTGAGAAAAAAGCCAAATGGTCTGCATGCAATATACTGTAGATTTATTTGTATTAGTTTAATTATTTTGAAGGCCAATCACAATAAACCACTGCTAATCTGCATGATTGATCCTTTAATTATGAAGAACACACACAAACCAGAGCACCAGTCAATATAAACACTGAGACAGAAATGTCCGCATTTAGTAGTCGATCAATATGGGTTTATATGGCGATTCTTGCTATTTTTAAGTCCCAATTTTGAATGTTCGGTCACATGCTTCAGTCATATTTGTTTATGAGGAATATAAATGTGTTCTCTACAAGTAGGTAAATAAATGAATGATTATTAATGTAACTTTCTGGTTTTGACTGTATGTAATGACATTCATCTTTTATAAAGCTGCTTTTAAATGGTAATTATTGTGAAAAGCACTATAAAAATAAACCTGAAATGAATTGAATTTATTTAATCTGAGGTGGTCTTGAGTTTCATGTATGTATTTGCGCTGTGAGCTGAAGAAATGTCTGTCACTATGGCCACTGTACATCTGTAAAAAACATATTTCCTGGAAACATTACAGGGTATCGTTTCGAAGACCTCCTTATAATGCTTTAAAAGAACTGTGTACTAAAGCTTCATACCATAGTGACATTACTGTTAAAAATGCAATCTGTTCCTTTGTGATAAAATTGATGTTTATATATATATATATTTAAATGTACAGCATGTCAAGGGATTGACATCATGATTTAGTGTGGCGCGTTATGGAAAATTGCACTATTCTTTATGAACAATGGTGACAATGACATCTATAATGCAAGGTCAAATATAACAGACATTCACTCTCAGAGGTAGGATAAAGAGACTAATTATAATGATGTGTGAAGATGTAAAAAGCAGCTTGAAGCAGAACATGCATAACAAAATAGGTGTGATTATTGTATTATTTCGTACTTGAGGAAAATTCGGAAGGAAAAAAAGTATAATAATATGGTAAGTGATAATAAGGTAAAATAATAAGGTGATTTCTCTTGTTTTAAAGGGTTCACTCTCAAAAAAAAAGTGACAGTCACTGGTCTGGTACCATGAAAGCTACCTATTTGTACATCTAGTTATGGTGGCTTGATAAAGCCAACATACTAGTGCACTACATAAACTTATTATTCTTCTGTCTTCTTCTTTTTCTTCTTAGACTATTTTAAGAATGCATCTCCTCCTAGCCTGTTCATACTACAACCACCAAACTATACTGAACTAAGTTGGTATATCTTTTCCAGCTTATCCCACTTACGGTTTTCCAAAAACTGTCCCGGAAAATTTGGAAAAGTCCCATTGACTTAACATTGGGTCAAACTTTGTGACCTCATAACTTTGCTCCAGACTGTCATTAAGGTTGGGCTCATTTAACTCAGACTACCAATCTGCCAATCATTGATGACCTTTCAATTTACTAGCCACACCCCAACAACCACTTACGGCACCCTAGCAACTGTCTAGGGTGTTTAGAAATGTATAGACTTCCATTATAAAAAAAACGCTATTGATTTTACATTGGACATACTAACAATAGCAATCCACACTAATTATATACTAATCCATACTAACATACTAACGATATAACAAAACATACTTAAAGCATACAAAACATACTAACGATATAACAAAACACACTTAAAGCATACTAATACATACCATAAACATACTAGCAACATGCTAATTCATACTAAATTCACGCTAACATGCTAGTTTATACTAAAAACATACTAGCAAAATGCTAATTCATACTAAATTCATGCTAACAACATGCCAGTTTATACTAGAAACATGCTAGCAACATGCTTATTTATATTAGAACCATGCTAACAACATGCTAATTTATGCTAGAAACATGCTAGCAACATGCAAATTCATACTAGAACCATGATAAATTATGTTAGTAACTGCTTAGCAATTACTTAAACGCCTTAGAAACCATCTAGCAACACCTTAACAACCACCGAGCAACGCCTTAGCAACCGCCTAGCAACCACTCAGAACACCCTAGCAACCACCTAGCAACACCTTAGCAATGACCTAAAACACCTTAGCAACCACCTAGCAACACCTTAGCAACTGCCTAGCAACAACTTAGCAGCCGCCTAGCCACACCTTAGGAACCACCTAGCAACCACTCAGAACACTCTATCAACAGCCTAGCAAGAAACATGCCAATACATACTAGAAACATGCTAACCTATATGTAGTTATAACTGTTTCAAACCTCTTAAAAACTATTTCTATTATTTAAACTTTAAAACTACTTCCAACTTTCAGATGAGGCTTTCTCAAGCCACAATACAGTTTGTCTACAAACTTTACTTTTCTAGTTTATAGATTAAAACTCATTTTAGGGACAACATTATTCTAAAAGGAACCTAATGTGCACCTTTAAAAAAAAATATTAATGATTTGTACCCCTATTTAAAAATTTGTACTTCCATTGTATTTTTTCTGACAGTGCTCATTTATATTACAGCAGTTTACTAAAAATAGAAACATTAAGCCTGTGTTTTTTTTTTTTTTGTGAAAAGGTTTTTTGAGTTTTGTTCACAGACAGAAAAACAGACAATACAACATTCAATCTCACAAATCTGTGAAAAATAAAATAAAATAAAATTTAAAAACTTTAAATAAACTAGAAAAATGTTAAATAAAATAAAACTAAATCAAATAAATAACATTTCATTTTAAACACACTCCTTTGGTTTTCCATTTTTGTTTTGGTTGCCAAGCACTTGAATGCTTGCTTGCATTACTACATGCATAGACTGAACATTAACATGAAGTCACTTCATTGATTTTTTTTTTTCTTTCAAAAATATGGCTTTTAGATTTTCAGGCTCACTGTGATATTTGGGATGCTGACAATGGACATGCGGATCCATATGCAGTATATTAAAGAGAAGTTGTGTAGGCAATGGTCAAAAACAGGAAAAAACTGTACCATAAAGTTAATTCACAATACATGGTCAAAATACAGGCTAATGGTCAGGCTTTGCGGCAAAGAATCAAAACGTTAAACTAGACATGAATCAAAACACAGCAAGACAAACAGGAAAAACGCTTTGTAATGTTCGTGGCGAAATAAGACTCAGCAAAGTGTCTGTGAAAGTTAGTGGTGTGTGTATATATATATGTCCATGTCATCAGTAATCATGAGTTTCAGCTGTGTGTGTGTGTCCAGATTATTGTCAGCTGTGGCAGAAGTTGATGAGTGCAAAGAGTTCTGGGAGTTGTAGTTCGGTAGGAATATCGGACGTACTGTAATTTCCAGCAGAGAAAACACAGCTGATGAGCACAATACCTGCAAACCAACAATGTTGTAAAGAAGAATGTGCAAAATGCATAAAATTTGCCATTTTTTAGTTGACGCTCATGTTGTGTAATTGCCCTCTAAACTGTAAAGTTGTTGTGGATGATTTAGGCTTTCCATCATCTCTGTTTTTGTTTGCATTGGCTTCCTATATTTAGCTGAGTCCAATTTTCAAGCACAGTCTATCAATTATTAATTTCATAGATTCAACACTAAATCTCTGTTGAATTGAGGTGTTTCATTATTGATGACGGATAGCAAGGTAAGCTTACTTTCACACTAGCCATCCTTAGCCACTGGGAACTGCTGTAAATTTGTTGATATTTAAGAACAGTGTGCTTTGCTTCCCCCCCCCCTCATCATTTACCCCATAAATCAAGTAGGTCTATAAAACTTATGGGAGTTACAGCTGTTAAACTTTGCCTTAAGCTATTTCAAATTATTTTACAAAAAAAAAAAGTTTTGAAAGGCAAGCATCTTAAACTACAAGAGAGCGATTTGGGCTTTGGCAGGTTTCTCAAAAAAAGCCTTAAGCATCTTACGTTATTACTGCATGCCAGACAACTAAATCGGAAATAAATGTCACCTTCTAATATAATACGATGACTTTGTGTGACTTAAACACTTGGGCAGTTTTTTTTTACTGACTCTGCACCATTGACTTGCTTTACCTTAATATACTATAGTTTAGACTTATGCACCCTTCAGAAGTTTATATTCTGCAAGTGACTTGTTTCAGCTTTTACATATTGTAGCTCTGGATATTATTGCTTTTTTATTGCTATTATCCTCATTTGTAAGTCGCTTTGGATAAAAGCATTTGCTAAATGATAAAAATGTAAATGCATATTACTTGTGCTGCAAAAAACAAAGGGGCTGGTCTTGTCACCTACTTCATGTAGCATTCCAAGTACAAACAATATGAGACAAGTTATGAAGTACTGTAACTTTCTTATGAACATGCATTGCAGAGCTGGACCAAGGTAAATATTTACGATTAAATAATGTAGGATTTTTCTTTTTTATCTTCTGAAAATGCTGGCTTTTTTTCTCCAAATATTTTCTTACTAGGCGACACAGTGGTAGGTAGGTGTACAGGTGTATCAGTAGGTAGTGCTGTCGCCTCACAGCAAGAAAGTCGCTAGTTTGAGCCTCGGCTGGGTCAGTTGCCGTTTCTGTGTAAAGTTTGCATACGCTGGGACCATTGTTTTTGTTTACATCCCTCAAAATGGTCTACACATGTTTTCATACATGTCATCAAACATAATTTGTCTCTGGCTGAAAAATAATAATAATAAAATCTAATATCATGTCATGGCAAATAATGGGTATTTTATTTTATTCATTTTCCTTTGGCTTAGTCTCTTTATTCATCATGGTTTGCCATAGATGAATGGACTGCTGACTTATCCAGCATAGGTTTTAAACAGTGGATGCCTTTCCAGCTGCAACCCAGTACAGGGAAAAATCCATACACACTCATTTACACACATACATGACAGCCAATTTAGTTTATTCAATTCACCTACAACGCATGTCTTTGGACTGTGAGAGAAACCAGAGCACCCAGAGGAAATACACACTAACATATGGAGAACATGCAAACTTACTGACCCAGCTGTGAATGGAACTAGCAACCTTCTTGCTGTGAGGTAACAGTGCTAACCACTGAGCCAGCATGTCACCCTATATTTAATTTTATCTTATTTTATTTAAATGCAGTCTTTATAACTAGAACTTTCGATTAACTATTTGGGTTCCACACAATCTATGTGTGTTGGGACAACATGAAGGAATTAAATTAACTTATTAGTTTCTGCAAATTTAAGTGGCTTGAACATAAAACAGTTAAGTTGTTCCATAATAAACTCAATAATTGTGTTTTTTCAGCTCATTTTAAATTAGTAGTTAGAACTTCAAGTTCACGTCCACACCTTATTCTTCTTCGTCTTCCTCCTCTCATCCGGTTCTTCTAAATCACATCATGGAATTGCCTTTCATGGTCTTCACCCTCTAAATGCCCCTAGCCAGTGTTTCTGAGGTAAAGCCACAATCTAATTATCCAGCCTCTAATCAATGGGGGGTGTTTCCAGCAGCGAGTCTGACATTTGTAATAAAGCGATGCTATGATGGCATTCTACAGCTGACAGCTGGGTAAAACCCCGGCGCTGTGTTTTGGTGGCATCTCAGAGGAACTTGGCCTTCCAAATGCGAAGTTTGGCACTTCTTCAATGGGGGAACTGGCACTTTCAAAGTTTCCCATGAATGATGGAGGGACATTTCTTTGCGTTTTCGGAAAATGGGAAAACAGCAGCTGGCGGAATGTCTCTATTGGACATGGCAGGAGGGGTAGCCGGTTTCCTACTCCTGCTGAGAGACGCCCGTCTGAGCTGTGAGTGTGAATTTGGCTTGAATGATGGAAATGATTATTGAGCAGATCATTGTGAGAGAGGAGTCAAGCACTCGATGGTCTCAGACTCCAGTGTTATGCAAGATAATTGCTTTTCGGATTTAATTAGAACAAAATTTGAGGAGATTTGGGATATGAGCAGACTTTAAAATTAGTTGAGGTTATTATACTTTACAATCTAATGACTAAGATAGTGAATGTGCACATTCTGTTGTGTACTGTACTTGTAAGTTTTCTGTTTTACTAGTGTTTCACTTTTGTGGAGCGTTTACACAAATTTTAACTGCTAAAATGATTAGTAATTTATTTTTCATTTACTTGCTGTAATGCCTGAGTTCACTACAGGAAGGCACAGGATCGCAGGATTATCAATAGATTTTTTAATTACACTTACATCGATGAACACAAGAAGAACATGGGGTGAAAACAGACATCAATGTAGACAGAGAATACCGGACCACGAATGACTAAAGACAGGGGCTGTGTCCGAAACCGCCTACTACTCAGTATGTACTGCATTTGAATTTAAACGTACTACTCGGCCGTTAGAAAAGTATATTCTATGCAGTATGAATGGGAGAAGTATGAATGGAATTTGGACGTACTACATCCGCTATTTTGTTATGGTCACGTGACCTACCTGCACAGTTGCGTCGATTCACTCCCATTCATGAATTCTCTCGTGGAGCATCATGGGATAGTGCAGTGTGCATGGGATGCGCACTTCAGAATCTCACTGGAAGTAGTAAGTCATCCGGGTACTTCTCGCATACTGATTTTCGAATTCTATGAATTCAGACGTACTGCTCGGCTCGCATACTGATCTTAGCGTACTGTATAGTATGGAAGTAGGCAGTTTCGGACGCAGCCAGGGACTATAAATAGGGGAATGATGAGACTGATTACATACAGGGGATAAACACAGGTGACACTGATGAACATAATGACATGGCTGGAATGGAAACAAAGGAACACATGGTGAAGGTCACATGATGAAAACAAACACACATGAAAGACAGGGGGCCTGTTTCAGTAAGGAGGTTCAACCAACTCAGAGTTTAAACTTGAACTCTGAGTTGACTTACCGAGAGATTAAAAACGAGACACACACCGCAACTATAAAAAGGCATTATCGATGGAGCACAGATATTACGAGTCAAAATGGCAACATCTGAAAAAAGAGATAAGCAGTTTTTTCTCCAGTTGAACTTGATGTGCTCATGCCAAGTTAGAGCAAATATGACCATATATTAAAAAAGCAACACCACTGTATCAGTGAAACAGAGACAGTTAGCGTGGGAAAATATAGTTGCTCAAGTTAATGCGTAATATTTAAGTATATTTAAAAAGTAATGTAATGTGTGATGTTTATTAACTTTTCACTTAAAAAAAGTGGGGAATTGGCCATAATTTTGAAGTTATTTCAGATGTAATTGCATTAAACTACATAAAATAGGCTACTGCATAGTTTCTACAACAAATTTGACAAAACAAGAATGCATATAACTCAATGTTCTGTGGAAATGTTTAATTTAAGGTTCCCACTTTTACTCACATTGATCAGTTAACGATACAATTTCTAAAATTGAGTTTTTAATAGATTTAAAAGTGCACTTGTATGTCTACCTTTATTATTGATCAAGTGGTGGAGGTTGATATGACATTTAGAATGTAAGCAGTACTAACACATAGTTTTTAGAAGGAGTAATACTCCCATTAATCTAGTTACAGTACATGTTCCTGTCGAAAGTCAGTGAATTTAAGCTAATTATTCATTAACAAAGTACAAGCCATTCTTAATAGAATGGAATAAAGAATAAAGAAGTTTAGAGAATAAAACCTGCTCCCAACCAGGTTAGGTTCACAGAGTAAGTTACCACGGTAACTGACTCTGAGTTTGTTCTGTTTCAGAAACAGGCTCGACTTACCCTGCTTTCTCGAGTTTGACAAACCTGCCATTTTGAAACGGAAAACCCAGAGTTTCTCTCATTTCAGAGTTAGCATACTTTGAGTTTTGACTTAACCTCCTTTCTGCAACGGGGCCAGGGTGTGATACTTGCAATTTGGGGTTATTTTGGTTGAGGGATATTTATTTATTTATTTATTTAATTTTGACATCAAGGGAATTTAGATTTTTCACTTCATGACCCCTTTTATCTAATTTGTTAATTGTTGTTTGTATGTATTTGTTGTGAAATTTACTAGCAGTGTTGGGAGTAAGGTGTTACAAAAAGTAATGGGACTAAAGTAGTATATTTTTTGCTATAAAGCCGTTTGCTATAAAGCCACATTAGTAATTGTTTTTGTAATTATTTATTGTTATAATCTCAGCAACAGCAGTTACAACACATTTTAACTCAAAGTGGTTCATTTTTCAAAAGAAATTAGTTAGGTATTTAGGATATTTAAGCAAACCAGCTAGCATCAGGCTTAATTGGAGTAACTCACTTTAAAAGACAACTAAAACCCTCATCTTTTCCATAAGCACCTGAACCACAATGAATAAGATTAAAGCCCCTCTTTTCTATCCCACCACATCACACTCCAGCCCAAAATACTATAAATTCTGAGTGTGCCTCTCACAGGTGAGTGGGCTTAACAAACCACCTATAGAAACATTTAAGAATGTACCAGCACTGGGAGACATTGACGCTGCATGCAATAGAGAAAAAAATCACTAGGTAACATACCACAGCCTAATGCCCCAGTATTGTGAAGGAGACACCATACTATCAGTGAGCGCCGTCTTTTTAGACGAGACATTATTGAATCTATCACTGTCTCTATACTCCCCCTAAAGCTGGTGTGTGGTGAGCGCACAGGCACCGTTGTCCTGTGGCTGTCGTCTCATCTTCCAAGTGGATGCTACACACTGGTGGTGGTGTGGAGAGACCCCTCTCATGATTGTGAAGTGCTTTGGGTGTATGACCAAGATAAATGCGCTATATAAATATAGACATTACGTTACATTTACATTCCAAAATAATATGTCTATTTACTGTTGCTGGAGTTTGATGTGTTGCCAGATTTTAGAAAGCATTTCAGCAAAATCCCTGTCAAAACCAGCAATGAAAAGCTATACTATTTGGTTCATATACATAGTATTATTGTATATAAACCATATCTGTGCTCTTAGGTGAAATTTGCCACTTTTTGCAGCAAAAAAAAAAGATGCATGTGGGATGTTTAGAATGTTAAGTATAAAAGCATCTCCAATCTGTTGCTCGTCATAATATATTCATGTAACAAAATATGTCTGCAGTTGTTAGACCGTAAACCTCAGCATACACATGGGGACTGTAGTCTGCAGCCTTCTGCTTTATGAATCCAGTCCTGAAAGAAATGATCATAAAATGCACACAAATTAGTCAGAACTATCACTAAAGTCTGATATTGTTTGTTACAAATTATCTTATACACGTTTTCCTTTTAATAGTGAATATCCCATAATGTGGTTGCCATGACAACGTAACACACGGTCTGCATTCTAGTGTCATAAGTGAATGAATGATACATGTGTTGTTGAAAGAGGTTCAGTTAATAATTTTAGAGAACTATTTTTAATGTTTGTTTTTTTGTAGAATTTTAATATTTAAAACAAAAGCTGTCATCCACATGTGGAACCATCAGACTCCTTCTGCAAACAAATATGTTATTGAATAATTACAATTAATGGCAAATTGAATATTTGGAAATGTTCTGTGGTTATTTTTGTGAAAGTAACATAAAATTAATTCAAAAGCATTTATGTAACATTACAGTAATAATGTCTCTGAATTAGCATTGCATTCAAATGAAAGAACTAGTAATATATGTATTAAATGTATTAAATTCTGTTTACTAGCAATTTCTGGCATGTAATTTAATGCACGGATGCTTTTGTCATTTCAAACCTTTCTTTCTTTTTCTGTAGTACACAAAAAGAACATATTTTGAAGAAATTACTGTCCATACAATAACTTTTATCGACTTATAACCAAACAAAGTAAAACATTTTTTTTAATCGCTTCTATTTTCTTTAGAAGGAATAAGTCAACAACAGAAAAAGCAGGAAAGAGACAGAAAATAAAGTGAAAATCTATTGCTGAAAT
>CAIGQZ010032240.1:2398012-2405512 GCA_903798205.1 Danio tinwini | reverse complement strand
TCACATGGCCTCCTATCCATTCCCATATCATAATTGGCTTCATCACTCTGTTTCCTCTCCACCAGTTAGCTGGTGTGTGGTTTGCAGTCTGGCGCAATATGGCTGACGTCGCATCATCGTGGTGGTGGATGAGGAGATTCCTTTCAAAAGTGTGCAAAGCACTTTGAGTGTCCAGAAAAGTGTTATATAAATGTAAGGAATTATTATTATTATTATTATTATTATTATTATTATTATTATTATTATTATTATTATTATTATTATTATTATTAATAAAAGTAGTAGTTATTAAAAATGAACAAGCCTTTAAATTAAAATTTGTATATATAATTTATTAATAGTTTAAATTGTTATTATTGTTATATTGTCTGTTTTATTTGATGTTTTGTCAATTTAGTAGTCGTTATTATAGTTTTAAGATAAAAAGTGATTTTTTTCATGTTTTTATTTGTTCAGTTAATAAGTTCAATGATAATGATTTCAAGTAACAATAAAATAATTTTAGCTTTGTATTATTTTAATATTAAATTTATCATCATCATCATCATCATCATTGTTATTAATACTTTTAAATATGCTAAATAATATTTAGTAATAAAGGTTGAGAGTGCTGGACTTTTTTAATAACTTTTATTCTTCATGACTCTCTTCTGGGATACCAGTTTAAAAAACTATTTAGCAACTACCTTGAATGTTGTCATTGAACGACCAAATGTTCTTCAACCAAAGTGTTGACTTCAGCCTGTACTGCGCCGTTTTAAGGTTAAGCATCACTCAGTGAATCGTCCATTGATTGCTTCAGCTCTGGAGGTCAGCCATTGTCTTCAGAAGTCACGGCTGACCTTCGCTCTTTTACATTGCAGTTTTTCTATTGATTTTCACCGTCAGAACTTCCATCAGGACTGCCTCAGACAAGGCAAGAAGGTGCTGAGGACTTCCGTATGTCTCGATCCTCACCCAATCCTCTACACTGCAGAATTTACAGCTCCTCTATTCAAAGGGCTCGGATTTAAGTCTCATTTGAGCATTTGGATGTCAGTGGATGATCCTAGGATGATCTGGGTTTTGTGCTGAAATTGTCACCAACAGCTTTTGGGGAGAAAGAAAGAAAGAAAAAAAAAAACACTCTTAACCCTGAAACCGGCCTTCGTGTAATCTTCACATCTCACTCCACCTCTCCTGGCAGCTGTGATGCCTGCTTGCCAACATGCACGTGCCATCCGTCACTCTGCCAGTCATTAGTTGGGCCAATTGTTGGCATTTGTAGTCAGCTGAATGCGATAAGGCTGGAATAAATCAGGGCCTCTGTAATGAATCAGAGAATGCATTGTTTTGGTCTTTATATTTATAATAACTGACCACCAGGTCTGAAAGTAAATAGATGAGTCAGAAGATTTTATTCTGCTGGACATTGTTCAAGGTGATTTGATTGTGAATAAGGACCTGTTTGTCAGATAAGTGGAATTGTTTAATAATAATAATAATAATAATAATAATAATAATAATAATTAATCTAAAGTTATGCTTGTTAACACTAGTAAATGCACAGTAAATTAACATGAACTAACAATGAACAACTTTATTCTCATTAACAAACATTAACAAAGTTGAATAAACATTGCATTATTAATCGCTTGTTCATGTTAGTAAATAAGTTAACCATTAACTATGTGACTGTATTGTAAAGTGATACTGTGTTATTCACATTTACCTAATTCATTTTTCCATTTATTTGATTTTTTATAGCTCCAGTACATGTTAATAATGTATATATACTATCAGAATATCATATAAAATATCCAAGGTACTAATGTAAAACATTCTAGGCTTTTGTTAACCTTTTATGCATAAGCCACCGAACATTGTGTAATATGATGTCAACCCATATTGTTCAACTGAAGAACCTTTTTTCCCCACTCTGACAGAACATAAATTAACACACATCTATTAAACCACACCAATCTTTAAAAGGCTATTTGAGATGTTGAACCTCAGATCACGAACTTTCATATTCATCATTGGTTAATAGCAACACACATTAGTCCTCTGATAAGCTTTTAGCTCACAGTGGAAGGTTAAGAGATATGAAATTGGAGGTTAAACAAGGGGCTGAGGCATTAAAAGACAAGGTTAAGCGTATTATTGAAATCTGCTTTTATGAGAAAATGCATTTATACTGTGGACAACCTTATGTACTCATTTTTATTGTTACTTTGTTAATGCAGTAGTGATACTAAATTATATGCACAATGTTGTCTATTCTTGTCTGTCTGTTTGCCACTGTACCTGATGTCTTCTTGTTAACTGAAATTATTTTAATCTGAATCCCCTCCACTCTTATTCAAGCTTTTTAAAAAAAATGCATAATTTTAAGAGTAGTGTGTCATTGGTCAGAGAACAGTTTATGTACGTAACTTTGTTATCACAAGCTGCTCATGGGAAAAGATCACTGTGCTGCATGCAAAATTATTAACGTGATGCATTATTTTTTCTTTTAATACTAAATAAAAAAATTATATCTAGTTCTCAGACATTGTGATGAATAAAATAATAAATGTAGTATTTAAAAATTTAAATTTTTTGCTTATTACTGGTTGTTAATGTTAGACCGTAATATTGTCGCTAAATGGTAATAATAATAATAATAACAATAAGGGCTGCACAATATATCATTTCAGCATCAATATCGCAATGTGCGCATCTACAATAGCCACATCGCAAGACCAGGGGGTGTTCTGGTGGTTCAAGATACCAGAATTTGTCCCACACATGAGCTCATTTGTCCTATTTTGACTGCTATGCCATAATATGTATGCTATGCCATAATAAGTATGAAATACATGTATATTTTTTGCATTGTGATTATTTAATTTTTGTACCTGAATACTGTTAGACTCCGCAGGAAACTGTCAGATATAGCTTTTCAAACTATTACTATATCACAGAAAAATAAAATATAGCAATATATGATTTGTCCAATATCGTGCAGCTCTAATAATAATACAAAACCTTGCCTCCAAAGTTTAGGGCATGGTTTGGTATCATAGCTGTGTGCATAAAGGTTAATCTTCATATGTCACAGTAGATGACATCATCCTATAGTGATCCCTACTTAATCTGTTTATTCAGACACACTGAGGCTTTTTTTCCCTCCACGCTGGTGCTTCAGGTGATCTGTAGCCTCAAATTTGACTCAGAAATGCTCTCTTGTAATCTAAAGCAATATTACTCACTCTTTTGTCCTGTCGCTCGATGACCTGCTTCCACGACCGGCTGTTTGTGTGTGTGTTTTGTCATTACACTTCCCTTTCGGCACATCCTTCTACCATGACACAAAACCGGTGACCTCCGACCACTCCTCTCTTGCCTCCAAACCTTCCGGCACCATCCACGTCAAGCCCCATTCCTTCCTAGAAGCACGTCAGATCTCTTTCTGCTCAGATCGACTCTAAATATAGCACTCGTACAGTTAAGGCCTTCGCATTTGAATAGAAAATGAACCCAGGTATGGCAGCCATTAAAAAAATCCTCCAAACCGTCTGCTCTTCCATCTTATCTCAATTGATTCCAGGCTGCGTAAAGTGTTTATAATCAGGCTTCTACCTCAGTCCTGCTGAAACTAATGAGGTGACTTTTCGAAAACGCAGCATATCAACTCAGGCTGGGTTTATTTAATTAAAAACGCTCCAGCACTGCTCACGCCACAGCAGCGATGGAGGACTCGAAATGCCAGGGCCCATGTTACTGGCTCTCTGCTTCTCTGGAGAGCGTCTCTGGAGAGAGATGATTGCTTTGTTGGGTTTTAATGTCAGGTTGTTTTTTAATATTATGGGAGATGCAGTCCAGAGGCTTCCTTGGCTTTTGTTGGATGCGATAAATAGCTCCCTGGGCGTGGACCGTAAAAAAACTCTTTCACATCTCTTAATTGAATTAACTTCTCTCCATCTGACAGCCGGGAGAGGGATAAAGCCACTGTGAAGTGCCTGTGAGGGAAAAAGAAAACCTAAGACATTCATCCTGGGTCAAATTTTAAGCTTGATAGTGAGTTTTTTAAGTAGGATATTTAACATTCGAACTACCAAGGCAGCCATATTGCAGTTAAATAACTGAAATCAAATGGATCGTGTGCATTATAGACAGCTGATTATTTCAGTGTAGACTACTTATGTTATACATTGATATAGGTTTGTATTGTGCGTTGAAATGCTTATCTGTGATGTTTTTTTAAAGATATTAATTGATGTGTTTTTATTTGGCATAGATATTAAAGAAATATCTAATTTGAGTTTGTTTCTGTAATAAGCTACATTAGCAGATTTATTAGAACTTAAAATTTGTGTCCTAATGTTTATTATTATATATACTAGAGATGCCCAAATTAGGGCCTGCAAGCCAAAGTTGGCCCATGATAACCTTTGATTTGGCACACCATCCCATCTGAGAATTAGAGCATGGTTTAGGGACTGTAATTTCTAATTTAATGTAACCCTTTTGTTTGTTTGATAAGCTACAAAAAACTAACTGAAATTAAATGTTTCAATTAAATGTAGTTTTTTTACGTACTGTCACCCAACAGATAGAGGACAATGCAGAGACATCAGTGAGCAAGTGAAGGCAAAGGCAGATTCTGCTTGACCAGTGTACTCAGCATTAAACTCTACTGTGTCATAAATTGTTTTTTTTTATGGTAATAAGTTATACTGCATATGATTTAAAGTAATGTTTTCTATTTAATTTTAAACATTTTAACGTGAAATAAATTACAAAATTACTGATGGCAAAATGATTTTTTGTTTTTGGCTCTTCATAAGAAAAAGTTTAGGCACCCCTGATCTATACTAACAGGACCCCTGTATTCTGATTCCAGTGGTGACTGCACAGGATTGTTTCTATTTTTATTATGTATTATTTGCTTAAATTCAAAATGTTTTTTTTTCTAAATATTCATCTTTTATTTACATATTCTGTCCATATTTGTTGGCATTTAGACTTTTAAAAAACTACATTTTCACAGCAATAAAAAAAAATCTTTTCAGTCTGCTGCACACAAAGCAAGGCAATCAACAAATATTTTTGTCAAAATTGAGTTATTGACATATTCTTTTTAATTGGCAACTTATTTACATTATGGGATGTTTTATAAGTTGTTTACATTTTAAGATGTTTTAGTTAAAAAACAAATGTTAC
Organism: Danio tinwini; assembly: GCA_903798205.1. Classification (NCBI taxonomy): domain Eukaryota; kingdom Metazoa; phylum Chordata; class Actinopteri; order Cypriniformes; family Danionidae; genus Danio; species Danio tinwini. Next base: position 2,400,325 of record CAIGQZ010032240.1, on the reverse strand, counting down.
ACACATACTGTTTGCTATATGGAATGCAAAAACTTTGAAGCTCAATATCTCAAAATCATTCAGAACACAGATAGAATCTTATGATTCCAAGCTGACGAATTGCAAAGACAGACATTCAAAGCTTCACTTTTAAACTTCAATAGAAGCTTCAAATGTAAATAAGACTGGATAAAAACGACATTCAGTTCAATCTAGTATATAGAATAGAATTCAGATAGTTCTAGTGTTAAATAAATGTTCTATGTTCAATTAAATGTTCACTCTTTCAGTAGCATTTAGGATGTTGTTTTTTATTGTTGATGACCAAATACAGAAAAAAACTGATTATAGTGATTCTCTTACACTGGAAATAAATGCCAGTAGGCTTACCGATAATTCTGTTTCAACAGAGGCAATGCATCAAATTGATACATTTATTTTTATAAGAGTCTGCAACATTTTATCGTGTTATTTGTTGTACATGCAGTATCTTGGCTGTTCAGAAATGAAGTGCCTGAAGAATGGTGTTAAAATAACATACTATATGAAAAAATAATATAAAATACAAAAAGATAAAATGACACATCACATGCTCAATGTAAAACCTAAATGAGAGATATAGGTATGACATACATATAAGTCCCAAAAATATCTGAGATGGCCAGTCAAATCGAAGAAGAGCAGAAGTTGAAAATGAATTTAAGTGCTGCACTTCATAACAGGCAAGTATTGAACAATTTAGTTATTGTTTTTAAATAAAAAATATAAGGCACTAAAAACAATGCCTGTTATGTAATTAACTTTTTTGGCAAATACTGCATCAGAGATTTAAAAAAAAATATATTAATCATCATATTGTCTGTGGTCAGTCAAAAAAACAAAAAAACAAAAAAAAACATTTTGCTGTTTTTAAACATGTGTTAAACATATAATGCACCATTCGTGTATCTTGGCTTTGTGTTTTACAATAAATAATTATTTGCCAACAGTTCAGAAAGAAAAGAAAGATTTTTTTTTACCATGCAAATTTATTTTCTTTGTTATTGTTTATTGTCTGGTGAGTGACAGTTTTTATGAAAAATAGCATGTGCAGAAATGTCAACATTCATTTTCTTTCGCTTAGTCAATGTATTCATCACAGTGCGATGTCAAAACATTACTTTACGAATCAAACACTATGCTTCATGATAGTAACATTGTTTTGTATAGGGACCACCTAAAAATGAGTCTTTATAAAATCCATAATCTGCTCCTATAATCATAGTTTGAGTAAAAAGAAATAATAAAAAAACACTTACTAACCACTTCTGTATAAATTGAAGTCCAATATTACAGCATCATTATAAATAATAATATGGTTTTGCAGCTCAAATGGTGCTCAAATGGTAAAAAATAATCAATATATGTGTTTTTGTAAAATTGTAAGCTTCATATCTTTGCTTCTAGAAACTGGTCCTATTCGGTTGCCATTTTTTATTTTATTTTGTATAGGGACAACTTAAAAATTAGTCTTTATAAAATCCAAAATCTGCTCCTAAAATCATATTTTGTGCGAAAAGAAATAAAAAAATGAAAATGCTGAATACTCATGAATGAAAACTCATTCTGTATAAAATGAAGTAGAACATTACAGCATTGTTGTAAATAATAATATGGTTTTACAGCTCAAATGGTGCTCAAATGGTAAAGAATAATCAATATATGTGTTTTCGTAAAATTGTAAGCTTCATGCTGTATTTCTGCTTCTAGAAACTGGTCCTATTGGCTTCACCTGTAAGTGACATTTTTTTAAATGAATCTTAATTTTTATTTAGATGAAATGCAATCAACATTATAGCACAAGTGCTGTTGATTGAATTGAACTCTTGCTGAACCCAAAATGTTTCTTTTAATTACAATTTCTGGATTTTTTGTTTCTTTATCTTTTTTTTTTGGCAAGGTTTGTGTCAGTTTTCAATTCGACTTGGCAGAGCAGCTGGAAGTAGAATGTGACCCAGCTGATACTTTGTTTCCAAAAGGTCTCCATCACTTGAAAATACTGTCCAGACCATTGAAAGCGCTCTCTCTCTGCTGCTGCAAGAGACCAGAGGATGAAGTTGCCATGGCAATGTCATCATCATTGTGTCACTGTCGCTAGGCGCTGACTTTGGTGTGGTTGGCAGTGAGTACGTGGGCAGAGACTTCCTGCGAGCTAATCGATTTCTGCATGTGGTGATTGTGTGTGTGGGTGAATGTGCATGTGTGTTTTCATAGAAGGCTATTACGCATGAAAAACAGACTGTGTGATTGTGTGTGTGTGTGTGTGTGTGTGTGTGTGTGTGTGTGTGTGTGTGT
>CAIGQZ010032240.1:2364534-2377408 GCA_903798205.1 Danio tinwini | reverse complement strand
TGTGTGTGTGTGTGTGTGTGTGTGTGTGTGTGTGTGTGTGCTCATAGTGGAAACCCGAGGATCTTATTACAGCATGGACGGCGTCTCTAATGTCCACATGCTGCGCTCTGATTGGCCGGCTGAAGCGCAGGGAATATTGGGTTCGGAGGATCTGGCAATTATCTGAAAAGTGGGAGAATAAATCAATACACTCACAGAACACCGGTAAGGTCACACACACACACACACACACACACACACACACACACACACACACACACACACACATTTAAACATTTCTGTATTGCTCCAGGACTATTTTCATATATTTATGAAATAATAAAATGTTTAGCTTTTTTACATGCGCATTATAACTTTTTTTATGTTTTAAGCATTCTATAACTCTAGATGATGGATATTAAAGCCTAAAGTGTTTTTTTCCAAAGATCCATGAACTGTGAATTTAAACCAAATTAATTAACAACTGTTATTGATTTAGTTTGGGAAAGTCATTTATGAGAAAATGCCTCTTACGGTGAGAAAAAAGGACACCGATATAGTCTCAGAAAAAAGTTTTGCAGAAATCTTATTTTCCATGCTATCTTTATCAAAGTTGATAAAGAGACACTTGGTTTTCAAGGCATATTTTTTTCTAGGTCATTACATTAATGTTTTTCAGAAATATATTGAACACGGTACATTTTTTTCTGTCTCATTGCTTCATAATGTATAACTTTTCATAGTTTTAGCATGAAACTTTCTAGATGGATTATAGTAAGGCTAAAAAGTGTCTTACGTAGTTTTTTTTTTGTAGCTCACATGGGTCAATAACTGTTACTATTTAAAGTTACGTTGGTGTAAATACCCAAAGTGAGTGCTTTCTAACAGATTAACTGCACAGTAAACACCATATAGCATCATATAGCATGAAAAAAACAAAAAAGCAAACATACATACAAACAAAAACAACAGCATAATGTGCAACCATTTTATAACTCTTAAAAGGAAATAGAATATATTATTATAGAACAATAAAATAAAAATATAAATAAAAATATACCCAACTAACCCTAATTTAACTAATGTAAGCCTAACTTAAACTCTAACCATAACATTATTCCATAACACATTTATTACCACAACAAAACATTTAATTAAACAATTAATTTGATAAAAAATATATAAATCTTGAGCACCAAATCAGCATTTTAGATCTAACAAAAATCACAGACTAAAAATCTATATTTTTCAAGATGTATTGGTGTGTAAACAATTTTCTAATTTTACAGTTTTACTATACGTTTAAAGAAAAAAAAGTCTCTCTTTCAAAAACACAGTTCAAGACGTTTCTGTTTCTTTCATTTTGTAGCCTTTCCGTCAGCTCCACTTCTCCTGCACTCAAAACACACTTCATGATGGTTCACATAAGGGTTATGAAAGAATGAGGTCAATAGATTATCTGAAGGGGAAATATCCATAAATTAGTCTTAAATGAATGATGGCGTTGACTGTTAGTCCTAAATTGCTTTGGCAACATCCACAAACACCCACATCCACATCCACACCTCACCCCCTCCAACCAGAGCCGCCCGACGGGCCGAACACACCCACAATCCATTGCTTTGTCAATTAAAGGCAACATTGTGTTTATGAAGTGTCAGAATGATGAACAGGCCGATGCTGTCAGACCTGCATCTCAGTACACGTCCAGCAGGCATGGAGGCATCAGTGCTTATGTAGGCTATTAAGTCGGGCAGCCATGCATCTCAATAGCAGAACACAGGAGAGAGAGACAGACAGCATATGAGCTCAGTATATTGGCCTGCTGTCTGCCAAGGCGACTGCAAATGATTGTTTGGCAGCTTTAAAGTCCACTCGCCTCGACTCAAATTCCTTTATTTGATTTGTGCTTCTGGCGGGGCCGTGCCGGAGGCCTGGGTGGGGAGGATAGGGACAGGGGACTGTAATGCTGAGCTCTTTTATTGGATTGGACTCATCGCTTAGATGTGCTCTCAAGTGGCCGGTCACTTCTTAAGCCTGGGTAGTGTAGTGGAGTTCACTACACTCCAACACTCCAAGTGCTGTTTGGCAAATTTGGTAGTCTTTTTCTTTTATAATGCACTACATTTAAAAATTAGAGTGCTGAAATCTAGAGTGAGAGATCAAAATGCTACTACTACTACTACCATTACTACTACTACAACTACAACAACTACTACTACTACTACTACTGCGACTAAGACTTAACAAATTTAATGCATAATAATAATAATAATAATAATAATAATAATAATAATAATAATAATGATGATTCACCAGCATGGACCACGCCACACTTTGAGCTAGACTTTATTGTACGGATGTAGGGATGAAAGGGATGTTAAGGGAACAGTGGGATGAAGTGAACAGTGAACAGGTAGGTAGATTGATTGGGTGTTCTACAATGATGCCCATCGTAATATTTTGGTAGAGTGATTGAACCCCCCAATTCAACTAAGGATGGAAGAGAGGGTTATAAGGATTGTTAATGGGAAGCAAGGAAATAGGGGAGGGAGGAAAGGTTTGAGAGACTGAGATAAACAGGATCAAATAACTTTTAGGAAGTAGGTGTTTGGTTAAGGAGGCAAAGTTAGGCGTGATCCCGCTGCCGAACAAGTTAACTCTATTAATAATAATAATAATAATAATAATAATAATAATAATAATAATAATAATAATAATAATAATTATAATTATAATTATATTTATTTATTTATTTTTTTAGTTAGTTAGTTAGTTAGTTAGTTAGTTAGTAAAATGTGTCCATTAGTTGTTTTTTATGTTGTAATATATACTCTGGATATACTGTAGATGAAATGGCATGAAATTTTATTCATAATTAGAAATAGTCATGAGGTATATAAGTGTAACATTTTGATTGGTTGTGTTTGGAAAAGGAAATAAGTGGCTTCCTGTTAGATTTTTGTGTTTTAGGTAGAGAATTCTGTGGTGTTTTGAAAAAAGGGTTTTATGCAATTGAAAACTGAGTTCAAGGAATGAAATAGCTTCTGGTTTTGGAGATTTGCTGTGTAGTTTTGCATTTTGAGTGAGACGTGAAAAGAGTTTGTGTGTAAGCAGTTGCAAGAAACTGTAAATCATTTTATATTTAAACAATTTCAAACACAGGCGTTGCAGTAGGTAGGGCTGTCGCCTCACAGCAAGAAGGTTGCTGGTTCGAGCCTCGGCTGGGTCAGTTGGCGTTTCTGTGTGGAGTTTGCATGTTCTCCCTGTGTTCGCGTGGGATTCCTCTGGGTGCTCAGGTTTCCCCCACAGTCCAAAGACATGAAGTACAGGTGAATTGGGTAAGCTAAAATTGTCCGTAGTGTATGAGTGCAGTTAAAAGTTTATCTGCTGCGTAAAACATATGCTGGATAAGTTGGTGGTTCAATCCGCTGTGGCGACCCTGAATTAATAAAGTGACTAAATGATTAGTTTTGATACATTTTACTGTGTTTTCTTTTTGTTCAAACTAGTAAAGTCAAAAGTAAACACTTTCTTTTTTGGTGTATTTCAGAAAAAGAAAAAAAGAAGGAAAGAAGGAAAGAAAGAAAGAATTGTATGTTATTACGGCCCAAACAATTACAGATATTTGTTTAGAACAAAATGAGGTTGAGAAAATGACAAAGTTTTCATTACATGAAAGTTTTCATGTAATTTTTCAGTATGCATTAGCTCATTTAAATGTGCATTTATTAATTTAGCAGATGCTTTAATCTAAAGTGACACACAAATGAGGAATATAACCACAATATTCATCAGAAAGAGGCAAATAACTACAAGCATTGCTAATATGAGGTTTCTGACATTGTTTAGAAAAATACAACATGGTGGGAATAATGTTAACATGAAAGCATGAGTTTTTTTCTCTTATAAGCGCATGTTAAAAGATGATACACCATCTGTTAAAATTGTCAAGAATTCTGCATTTTGGATGGGATTGTGAAGATTATTGAACCAGGCAGAACAAGTGAACTACAAGCTTCTGGGAAATGATTTTGTGTCTTTCTGTTTTGCTACTACAAGACGATGCTCACTTACTGACCTATAAGATGTAGCTAATATCAGCAAAACATAAAGTCACAATGGTGGCACATTCCATACATAATTCTTGTCTCAATGTGCTAAAGATCTATAGCTGTAAATGTGCTGGCACAAAGACAGAAAACATCTCCCGGGATCCTCTCCAAAGTAATAGTCCATGGCCGGGTCATAGTATCTACTACATATATCATTGTGCCTCTGAGTGCTTACTGTTGTCCGCATGAGAGTTTTCCTGCGTGAATCCATTGTCGTAGTTCAAGATTTGCAGCGCTGGCTTTACTCCCAGAACAGCAGCATTTAGGAACATTCTGAACAACAGTGGGGAAGCGTGGGTATATTAATAACATCAGCTCCTTTCCTCCGCGAGATCCGTTTTTGCTTTTATGACGTTTTTTTTTAAGGAGTCTTTGAATGTGTTTATAGAGTTTTTCTGCATAGCCACTCCTTTCATATAAAGAACAAATTGTATTTTTTTTTGTTGTTTTAATAAAGTCAGTGTGTTGTAAAGTAGTACGTTTACCAATCCACCGTTTGTGGACTATGATGTGTAAATTTGGCTCATATATTTTATATGCCTGAGGATCAAGTACATACTCTTTTCTGAGGCGAATGGCCAGACTAATTCATGCAGTGGGAGTCAGCCAAAGTCAAGGACAAGAATTGCTTCCTGAGCCAGACGTCTTACCGTTAAGCCCACCTGGATTTCGGCTCAAATTTCTACCATTCTCATAGTGCTGGTCAGTTTGTTTGCTTGCTTTATTTTCGTCAATCTTTTGTAATTCCCCCTCAGTGGCCTTAAAGCACATGTAGCCAAGGCAACAAGGGCTTATTTATGTGTATTGTTAAGTGATGATGGATTGCTGGATAATGATTGGCTGTCAGAAAAGTTACTGAGACTTACGCAGGTTTGATTATGTTCCCAGTAAAAAGGATGTTTTTAAAGGAAAATTTGGGTGAAGTATTAAGTCATGATGACCTCAAACCTTTCAGCTTTAGAGACTGCTTAAAATTAGAACTTCACACAATTGAAACTTCTGTCATTATTTACTTACCCTCATCTTGTTCAGAGCATGTATGGTTTTTCTTCCACAATAGAAAATAGGAGGGGTGGAGCTACAATCAATTCACTTACTATATGAATCACGATTCAATGTTCTTGAGATTTGCATCACAACCAAAAAATAATAATTTTCTAAATTTAGTTATTATTATGATGATTGTAAGCCAGCCAATTTATAGAGAGTACACGGGAAGAAAAAGCTACAGAAGAAAACACACACAGAACTGTAGAATCCAGTGTTAAAAGCATATGCTAGATATATTTTGGCAAATTCTGGATGGATAAATTTAATGCAGCATAGGCTCATTCTGAAAATGTAGCCCTAAATACATTTTTGGAGATCACAAATTATGTAGCCAGAAATACGTATGGCTGCATTTCGTCTTTAAAATGAATAATACGGGTCGGTATGACGGCATTTCTTTTCACGCTTACCAGCTTACCTCCGTATGAGCTGCTTTCCTGCTGTTTGTCCAGCTTGCCATGTACATTGGTGGATTTGAGATGCAGAGAAGAGTTAACCATGATGACGAGGTTCAAATCCAGTGAAGAAAGGTTCCAGACAGTGGGTAAGACAAAAACAGTAGCCAAAAAAAAAAAAGTAAAAATAAACAAGTAAATACCAGGGTGAGAACGTGGTAAAATCTTGCTTTATAAAACTGTCGGTTGGGTTTAAGGAAGTGAGTGGGCGGGTTATTTAAAAACACAAGCTTTTAAAAACACGACTGGTTCAGTTTAGAGGAGGAGGAGGGTGGGTCAGTCAGTCAGTCAGTTGACAGCGGCCTCTGGTGTATGTATGCGAGAACAGCAGGTGCGAATGGCATTCTAGAAATAAATTTAAGATCTCAAAAAGTGTACACAGCGGCCTCTGGTGGATTCACAAAAACAAAAACTGCAAAAAACGTTCCTCCTGGGATGTATTTGGAGCTCTCCAGATATGTATATAGTGGTACATTTTTAGAATGAGCCTGGTTGGATTACCTTTTTACATGTTGTGCTGTGCACCTTATCAAATTATCATATTGATTACTATATGTACATTTATTATGGCATAGTTTTGTTTATAAAGACATGAACGCGTTGACTTCATCTCCAGAGCTGATCTAAGAGTCACTTCAAAGTATTTTGCCATTTTACATGGAGAAAAGCTACCCCATGTTTTGTACACATAGACATGTATACATCTTCACACGTTCAGAATAAATACCTGAATTAATTTTATAAATAAAAAAAGTAAAAAGGTTTTACTCTGTTATTTGATTATTATTTATCTTTCCAAGTTTTTTTTTTTGCAAAACCTATTTAAAAGTAAAAAAAAAATCCTTATTAAAATTATTTTCAGTATTTGTTATAATTATACCCTGCTTTACGTCTCTCTAACATGATAAATATCATGATAATTGTATCATGAACACATTGTAATTTTAGAAATAAGTTTTCTTACTTGCATTGCCTCCAACAAGATGCTTAGTATTGCTGTATATTATTTAATAAACAACATTTAGCTTGACAAACTTGATTGTGAACTGTGAACAACTGTTAAAGATCTCTCAGTCACTCAGGTATGTCATATCGTTAATAATAAAACAATAATCTGCTGTGCATTTTATACTTCTTCAATTTTTAGTGGTGCAGTTGCTTTACATCTGCTGACAGAAAATGTGTGAGTACTGTCTTTCTTGACATGTTGATACAACAGTATCACTGGTGTTACTGACAGACAGAAAAGTTGTTGCATGGGGATACGAAAAATTTTGTATTTGTACTTAATTTGTTCTCCTACAGTTTTAGGACTGTATTGCCAAAATATGGACATATTTAATGGTTACAGTAATCTTGAATGGCATTTGTTGTATAATAAATAATCCACTAAATGGCAAATATATATATATATATATATATATATATATATATATACAAATACAAAATATCAAGACTATTTGTTGTGCTGAGACTTGGCAATGGAGGTGGAATTCCAAATGCAGCTATTATTATTGGTCATTAGGCAGGGGTCAAAACAGGTGCAAAACAGTATCATAAGGGGTAATCAAGTAGAGTAATCCAACAGTCACGCAATGGTCAGGGTAGGTGTCAAACAATCATAAAACAAGAGACAGTCCAAGAATCAAAAACACAAAATCAAGAAATACTGGCGAAGTCCACAACAGAAAAAAACAATACCAAAATCATATTCCGCAATGAAGGTGAGGCAATGTGGTGCATAGTGTGTGTAATCTGTGATGATGACCTGTAGCTGTGTGCGAGAGAATCCAGATTAGTAAGCAGTTTAAGCTGTGAGATGGAAAGCATGATGGGAGGTGTAGTTTAGGTGAACAGCTGGTGGAGTATTCATATAGCTGGAGTATAGTCTGGTGGGTACTCCAGCTAATACTTGTGACAAATACATTTTTATTGAATTGTGAATCAAGAATTGATTAAATTTGAAACATGAAGTACCAAAAGATTTTTACCTGTAGAAAATAGTACTTTTTCAAGCAGTTAGTGCCCATGAGGACCGAAGCCTACTTTATAAAAGGCTCAAAAACACCTTAAAACTATTTAAATGGCATGTGCTTTACAGTATATTGAGTATTTTGAACCAGCAAAACCGCTTTGTATAAGAATGAAGACTAAATTTATTAGTCATTTTTGTAATTGCTTAGAAAAAACCTGCACAGTCCTTTCAGTTGTATTCTTTTGTGTTCTAAAGAAGAAAGAAACTCATAAAGGTTTATTTGACATTTTCAGTTGCGAGGGCGTTGCATTACTTTTCCTATGGCACATATGCCGTAAAAGCCCAGTTATAGGGTATATTTGAGGTAAATAATCAATAAAAAGAGTCCACTGTGTTATGTGATAATATCATTTATAATTTGCCTTTCTTTTGTGTGCTATTGATTTTCAGTGACCCCTTGTAGTGTGTGAAATAGACTAATGTGGAGGCGTTTCTGACTGGCATGACATCTCTTTTGTCTCTCGACTCTCTCCACATCAGATTCAAGCTCTCTCTTTGACTCAATTCCACTGTGTTTCTTTCATTGTAACATTTTCCATACCCAACTGAGAAATTAAAGAATTGAAGATCATTTAGCTTCAGGATCTGCATGCGACTCGGCACAGTTCAGCGAACAAAGTGCCATTTAGAGTTACAGGGGTTAGTAAATTTTATAAAAGAAATAGCTGTGTAATTTTTATGAAGTTGTAAAAACCAATGAGCCAGCGACTTCTCAGGTGGATGGAAAGCATGCTGGGAAATTAATGTAGTAAATGTAAGGCTAGAGCTAAATAAGAGCAAAAAATATGTTTCTAATGCAGCTTGACCTGCTGCAACAAAACAAGTTTAAATAGGTTGTACACTGGGGGAAAAAGGGTGTGAAAACATTGTTTACTTTGTAATTTGCTAGAATTCACAATTAAACACAAAGAAACAGCAAGAAAAAATGGATTGGTCTACTCTCTTCTTTTCTGATTTTTGTTAAGCCAGTAGAAGTGTTTCTGGTAAACTATAAGCTGACAATATGCCATTCTGATAACACTTTACAGTAAATTTGTATTAGGTATTGTTAGTTATTGCATTAATAACATGAATTAACAATGGACAACACATTAGTTAAGCATTAATTATTTTTGTTAATGCCAATGATGAACATATTAATGTGTTAGTTAATGCATATTAACAATTGAACAATGACTTTGTTATCATTCAATTGAATGGACAATATCAGTGGTTATCGTGATAGATATGGGCCAGTAGGGGCCTTCTGTGCCTACTGGTAGGCTCAGAAGGCTGTTATCATCCATCCACATGGTTGATCAACTGTAGATCACATACGGCTGCGGCCGAAAGATAACAATAATTATTTATATTACTTATTACATTTTCCATGAATTATATTTTATTAACGTCTACCCCAACCCTAAACCCAACCATCACAGTGATGTAAAAACAGATCTGAATCTGGAGTCTAGCTAGTATAGCTGATTAACCATGTGGATGGATGATAACAGCCTTCTGAACCTACCAGTAGACACAGAAGGCCCCTACTTGCCCATATCTATCAGCTGATAACCCCTGATAACGCCCATTCAATCGAGTGGGTGTGTTCAGCAATTATAGCATGTAAAATAATAATAACTTACACATATTGCAATATGTTATTTCATACTCGTTATTACAGGGATTCTCAACCGGTGGGCCTTAGCGATCTTGCAGGTGGGCCCCGAGATAGCTTAAAACTAACTCTCAATATTATACATTTATTATTTTATTAATATGCTATTTTAAAATAATCAAAGTAATGCACTTTTTCCTGTTCTCTAATTGATTGCTTCAAACTCGGCGCAAAAACAACCTCATAATTGCGTCTGCAACTAGTACACAAGTCTGTTCATTCACAAACTATGCGTGAAGTGAAAGTGAAAGTCTCTCTTTGTGTCTTTTTGTGTGAACTATTTAATATATCCGCATAATTGTCCAAATTAATGTCCTGTGACCTGTGTTTTATATCAGACACGCGCCCATACAGGAGGATCTAGCGAGGCTCAATAGTATAGTTTCTGCTATAGAATGTAAAATAAACTTGCATATGAGCTTCAGATGCACTCTGGCTGAGCTGTTCACTGTTCCTTTCAGCCATCTGCAAACTCAACCGCCATCAGATTGACATGTTTCAACAGTTTTAGGGTGTTTTACTGTATTTTACGTTTGTCTGAATATTTTGAATAGTAGATATTTAGTCAGTCCAGTTTAAAGCAGAAGCTAGTCTTTTGCAATCTCCCTGTTGACCTGTGGTTCTCTTTGAATCTGTGTATGTTAAAAAATGTTGTTATTATTATTTCAATAAATAAAGGTTTAAATGAGCATTTCATACCAACATTTTAGGGAAAACGTCAGACAGGTGGACCTTCAAAAATTGATCGAAGAAAGAAGTGGACTCCAAAGTGAAAAAGGTTGAGAACCCCTGCATTATTATAAACTCAAAATCTGCCTCGGGGTCAAAATTAACACAGGAGTTATGTTTAAATTCACCTACTTTAATGCTCATTTTAGTATATCACATACAAAAAATACTGAATGTAAACACCTAGATGTGCATAAATTCTAAATGATCATAAAAATATGTATTTGCTCAATCATAAAAATGTATTCACTCAATCATAAACAGTGTATTCACTTAAAATATTTTATAATTCAATAAGATATACAGTTTACAGTACAATTACAGTGCAATTACCAGAAGTCGTGATCATTTCATTGGATTATTTTGCAAACAGATAATTATATTGTCTTGAACACTGAATATATATAATGAGTCTTATAGGCGATGATGACTCTATATGGTGTTACTCAATGCTTTTTTTCTGTTATGCACTTTGAAATTACTTTCTGCTGATTACAAGACACAAAGTGAGAAAACAATTCCAGCTTCACAGTATGGATGAAAAATCATGTGTGTAGTAATTACTGCCTTTTCAGCAGGAAAGCTGTAGTACAAATAAAACAGAATAGAATATACAATATGCAGTATAATGACAAAAAAAAACCCAACTCATTTTCTATTGTTTTCTTACATTCTACGTCTCAAGACAACATAATCTTTTTTTCCAGTTCAATAAAACCGGCTCAAGTTTGAATCTTTTGGCAGATGATGCTCAGTAATCACTAACAGTTATTTTTTTTAAATGGCTTTATTCCAAAGATACACTACGTTAAAATGTTTGTGACTATATTTATTATAGTAATTAAACTGTGTAAGAGAATAAGAATTACCTAAATCATCAACCATAATTTTTAAATGCTGTATTCAGGGCATTTTGATATGTTTCTGCAAGTCATACTGTAAGTGAGTAAAAACGACCTCTCATTGGTGAGAATGCTCCTGTTTCTGTTCCTCTGCATCATCTAATAAAGACAGATTGACAAATACACATAAAAGGGCTTTATCTCAGTCTTTATTTTTGTCATGACATGGGCATACAGATGCGAGTGTGAATTTACTGTGTATGATGATATATATCATACGGTTAGAGAGGGAATTAATACTCATTGGGTCAGCATTTTTGTGGTTCGGGCAGAGCAGCAATTACACAACATATTAAGATGAAGAGGTGATATTTAGTTTTGAAGTGCACTAACTCACAGAATGAGGCACTGCTGATAACTCATTACAAATTATGATATTGCTTGGTCCGTTGTGTCTGATCATAGCATAATATCACCTTAATTAAACTGATCCAGATGTATTATTATTATTTATTTAGTTATTATTATTATTATTTTTTTCCCAAATTGAGCAAGAACACCTTGTTCAGATCTTGTTCTGGTGTAGATCTGAGCATGATTGCAGTGTTTATATATCGTCCCCTAAAAATTATAAGGTTATAATCAAAATTGAGTTATTGACATATTCTTATTAAATGACAGCTTATATCCGCTGCATACTCTATAAACTCTATAAGTTGGTGGTTCATTCCGCTGTGGCGACCCCAGATTAATAAAGAGACTAAGCCGAAAAGAAAATGAATGAATGAATGGATGAATGAATGAATGACAACTTGTTTACATTATGGGATGGTTTTTTTATAAGTTGTTTACATTTTAAGACTTTTTATTTAAAAAACAAATGTTACACACATACTGTTTGCTATATGGAATACACAAACTATGAAGCTCAATATTTCAAAATCATTCAGTACGCAGATAGAACCTTATAATTATAAGGTGGTGATATGGCTAGATTAACTGATCTGTCAGAAAACCCCCCTGGTTGCAAACAACAAGTTTAGGTGTGCAAACATAGGCCGATAACAAAATCTTCAATAGCCATTGATTGTATAGCCATGATTACTTACTGCCAATATTATAATGAGTGTTTATTATCCAGATAATTCTTTCATATCATATTTTGCAACAGATATTTCTACTATTCATTAAATTTTAGAAGCTGTTATGAAATGTAGACTATACAGCTTCTGCCTTTCACATCACAGCCCAGAATAGTAAAGGTTTTGTTACTATTGTAGCCAATCAGCACTGATATTACATAATTTCAGCACTTGAAGACTGATTAGTCACACAACATTAAAGTCAACATGTCTTTGTCTTCACTACCTTTAAGCCATTAGTAATTATTCATTATTTTGTATCAAACAATGACAGAAGAAGCTGTGCACAACACTTGAGCATTTTAAAACATTATTTCATCAAGAGTGTGATGCTCAGAATGAGCAATGCCCCCTAAACACACTAGTAAGAATGAACTGGCCAAGGTTAGATGCTAGACCTAAACCATCTGGTTTCTGCATTTAAAAGTAACCATTTATTTTAGCTTCATACACTGAAAAAATATATTTGTGTGATAAAATCTTAAACAAAAAAAAAAAAGAAAATCTGGCATATTTTTTTAATTGTAATATTAAATGTCAAGGAAAATTCCCTACATAAAATTTGAAATATTAATGTACTAAATTATTTTGTTGTGATTATTCTGTGCTGATTTAAAATGTACTGTTGTATTGTTCATTCATTCATTCATTTTCTTTTCCTTATTAATCTGGGGTCGCCACAGCGGAATAAACCGCCAACTCATCCACCATATGTTTTACGCAGCGGATGCCCTTTCAGCTGCAACCCATATCTGAGAAACATCCATACACACCTATTCACACACACACACACACACACACACACACACACACACACACACACACACACACACACACACACACACACACACACACACACACACACACACA
>CAIGQZ010032240.1:2336851-2358063 GCA_903798205.1 Danio tinwini | reverse complement strand
AGATAGATAGATAGATAGATAGATAGATAGATAGATAGATAGGACTTGTCACATATTTCTAACTACTTGCTCATGTGCTCAGTCAATGACATATTGAAACAAAGAGCTTTAAAAAAATCCAAAACATACTTAGATCACCAATAGGCCGTGAAACAAATCTGGTCCCTGAAACAAATCTTTTCTCTGAGTCCAAAAATTTAGACACAGAAATCACTTTTCATCCGTCATATAACTCGGAAAGACAGCAGAGCAGATTTTCTGTCAGCAAGGCGCTTTGAATGCTCTAATAAATGTTTTGAGCGAGTGAGGCACAGAGACTTAACAGATTAGCAGGAAATAAAAATTGAGAGAAAATAAAAGTGCTTGCCAGTGACAGAGCACCATGAATGTGTTGCAGTGCAGTAGAAAGCGAGGCCGGAGGATTGAATGGGAAGCAAAAGGGTCACTGCCGCCAACAAGAACATCCATTCTACTTTGTTTTTCCCCGCTCCCTGCTATTTAATTTCCTGTCCAAGCGGCTTCGGGAAAGACAACAAACAAACGAGAATAGCCATATAGTGGAGACAAGCTGGCTGACTCTCTTGGAGCATAAATTCCTGCTGATTTGAAAGTTATTTTATGATATTGATCTCCACGTGTGGCAATCCATGTAACCTGGTTGATAGCAGTGATTTTGAAATGCATGTGGTAAACATACCCCACCTCAGTTTCCCTGAGGAAATCCCTTCCTCGGCTGGTCTGGTGGAAGAGATATTGATTCGCTTCAAGTGTGCAATCCATTCAGAGTCCAACAGCTCATTAGGCCTTCAGAGCCACAACATCAACTAATCACTACTTTAACCCCCTTTACATTACGACCAGTCCGCCTATGTGGCTCCACAATGGAGCGGTTTTTGTTAAAGGGTTACAGACCAATAGGGAGGAATCCCTCCTGAATTGGGCCTTTCCTCTGTGTTGCTTTCTGATGAATGGAGCGAGCCGAGTTCACTCAGTTTCGTTGAATAAAAGATACGGCGTCACCTCTCATGGGATAATGCGCCGCCTACCCCTCCCAGCGCTTCACTTTCCAGCGCAGACTCACATTTCAGGTGCCTGTATTCTCTACGCTTGAAGTTGTGAAGGAAGTAAGAGGGGCTGCTGGTTTCTGGCTCAAGAGATTCACCAGGTGAAGGTGATGAAAGAGAAACCAAATGAGCGAATATTATACTCACGGCGAGCGCTGTAGGGATTGAGCTCTTTGGCATGCTAAACGGATGCTGGCTGCTATATTAAAGAGATGACAGCCAACTTGTAACTACTTTTACTCAGATTATGTGCTAAGAGAGCCTAAGAGTATGCTAATAATGCTACGATGCTATGAGTCTACACAGGAGTAATGAAAACTTGAAACAGCCTTGAAAAAGCTTTTATGGAAAGTTTGATCAGATCAGTTGAAGGATTACATTGGTGAGTTCTGTGTTTTCATGCAGACTTCAGTCACTACAATTTATAATGATGCTGACATTAGCGCTGTTTTTATTTCGTACACATACTTTGAGGTTATTGGCTTTCCCAGCAGGAACGTATCTAAACAGTGTATTCTGTGTTACTGACTTCATGTAGAAAACAATATCTGCTTATGGATATACTCTATATCAGGGCTGCTCAACCCTGTTCCTGGAGGTCTACCTTCCTGCAAAGTTCAGCACCAACCCTGATCAAACACACCTGAACCAATTAAAATGGCACCTGAAGAGCACTTGCTAATTACAGGCAGGTGTGTTTGATATGGGTTGCAACTGAAATCTGCAGGAAGGTAGATCTTGAGGAACAGGGTTGAGCACCCCTGCTCTCTATCTTTATTTTATACTAGAAGTATTGAGGCAGTAATTTTGACCATGTGAAATGTTATAACTTTGTTAAAAGAAAACCCATATAATTATAGTACCTTGAATTTTCTAAATATGTGCATAAATCCTTCTAACATTGTTTTTATATTCATATTACAAAACACAAGAGTTTTTCCTGTGCCTTTGAATATGCATGCCTCTGTTGCCTAGAAACTTTCTACTAAAAAACACAACTTTCTGATAGCAGAAACAAGCATGTCTTTCAAACTTTTAAAAACTAAATTGTCACTATAATGAAAAATGAATTGGCAAAATTTTAATTGGTAGAGTCTTACATGAAAAGTCTGAGTGACTGCTTTGGCCATACTCACCTGAAGCTGCAGTCACACTAGAATTTGAGCACGCGAAATTCTGTAGTATGGCGCTGCTAAAAGGGAGGGGATTAAACAAGATGATTGAACATTTAAAAAAGTGAGCGATTGGTCCATATTTAAAAATTCAGTCTAGATTGGTCTCACGCCGTCAAGTGATGCGATTTCACAGGTGAGAGTTTATCAAGCTTGAACTTATCAACGCAGCGAACTGTGAAATGTCTCTCACAAGCTTGTGTTTCCAGTCTGACACATTTGTGTGCGTATGAATGGAAGTCTGGGGAGAAAAGCACAGCCATTTGATTCTTTTTGGCTTGAGACTTCTGGTCTCATTCACTTCCATTCATTTTTAGACGTTAAAACAGCATGTTATGCTGCTTGATGTTGCAAACTGATATTTTATTATATTATTCTGCTTTGCTCAATAGTCATGCAAACACTTATTTGCAGAGCAAGTAATTGGACCGTTTTCTGCCATTTATTATTCCTAGTCATTTCTTTCATAGGCAACTGAATCGGAAGTTCTAAAACAGTCACAAAGTAGAATTTCTTAATTGAAGAATAAGGTCAATAGTAATAGAATTCTGGTAATTCCAGTTTTAAATTTAATACAAATGTAAAACATATAATTGAATAAAATAATTGCAATAGATTTCTGTTTGTGATTAATCTTAAATACAATTCATAAATGTTTCACATTTACATGAAAATATTTGTTTGATTTCATGGTTATTAGTCATATTTTCCATGTACATTCCATTTTCCACTATACTTTTGAAATGATGCTCTTAAGCGAGTAATGACTTCTTTTGTTTGTAGTTTGTAATAAAGTGAAATTTTACACAGCAGCATTTTCAATATTGTTACAATGACACTTTTTATTTTAGAAAAAAATATTTAATTCTATACCATTATCCTTTCTGTGTACACTAATTAAATATAGGGATGTCCCGATCAGGGTTTTTTGAGTAATTTGATTTTGAGTATCTAATAATACTGAAACCTGATCTGATGCTTCTATAATACAAATAAAGAAAAGCGAAGAAACAGATCCAGGATGTTTTTTTTTTTTTTATTCACCTTATTTTACCATTCAACAACTCTGTTTGTTGTGTTAAATGTAGCTTTTCCAGTTTGCTATGGCAATGTTGTCGTCAATAACTTTATAATACTTCAAGACATTCTCTTGCTTTCCGCTTCATGCTGCTTCCATGTTCTACTTTACCGGCATTTAACCAATAGTGTCTCTGCAATAAAGTGGTCATACCACACACGTTGCTGTTTCTGTGTGAAGTCAAGAAAGCAGTCTCTGTGCCACCACATAACTATAGACCTGGTAAAAAAATAACACAATAATATACATATATATCCGATTCCAATCGAGTCTGAAACTGCGTGATCAGATCTGGACATCCATACTTAAAAAAAAAAAAAAAAAAAAAAAAATATATATATGCCCCCCCCCCCATCTCTAAATCAGCATTTTTCCGCCACTTACTACTTTTTTTTATAGTGTTGTTTGTACTTTTCTGCTTTGTGGCGCTTGTTTATTCAAGCTTTTTCAAAAGAGGAGATCCCAAGAGACAGGGCGCCTTGCCTATAGCCATATTCTGGCACAGTCAACATCTCCCCATTGAACTTTGCACAGGAGTCAGCTCCAGCGTTTGAACCAGCATTTATAAAGCTAGCACCAACCTGACAGCCTGTGGCTTTACTCGACTAATTCAGCTGACTGGTTAAGATTAAAGCTGGTAATACCGCAGATTTGTGGAAGAGATCTTTTGTTATTTAGGTGATTTGTGCAGATGTTCTGTTAGGGTTGTTAAAGCAGCAGTGAGTTTCTGTGCGACAGTGCGGCTAATAAATTAATCCAAATAATTGTCTGCAAGGCAAATGGCACGATGCAGGGGAGCCGTTGCTTTTGCTGAGTGATTATTATTGCTGCCGCTGTCTGTGGTTGTGCAGCACTGACCCGAGTGTATCCCAGAGGTAATTTCTTCATTAGCAGGCACCCTCATGTGCTCTCCCTGGTTCTTTGGCTGAAAGCAGGGTGTCAGACTCACTGTCTTCTGGTCTCAACGCCCGCAGATAAATCAACATAAAGATTTTCAAAGTGTGATAAAGCCTTCCAGTGGGGATGCAATGGTGCATGCTCATTTTTATTCTGCTGCCTGCACTAAAACCATATTATGATGCTAAACAAGTTTTTTGAGTAGCATTTTTTTCGCTCTTTTTTTTTGCTTTTTGGCTTCGTCATAGTGAAAGTAAGGTGTTTGAAAGAAAGTAGGGGTAGCAGGAGGAAGAATGGGATCAGGACATGAGCAAACATTTGTGAGCCAATACTGCATTCAGTCTTGTGCTACTGAAAAATAGTAACTAGTTACAGTTACTAGTTACTTTATTCAAAAAGAAACTCAGTTACTTTACCGATTACTTACACCAAAAAGTATTGCATTAATGTTAAAAGTAACTTAGGAGTTACTTTTCCTAAGAACATTTTTTATGCTCCCATTAATGCCCTTATAACGTCACTTAAGTGCTGCATGGAGAAAACACTGTTGATCAGCCTTACTTGCATTCTCACAACTAAAACACAAGACAAATAAAAAAAAGTTTAAACAACAATTTATTTGAGCAATACAACATTATACATTTAAATAGCATGTTCTGAAATATAACAGAAATGTGTCACTGTGTGTCACTAATAAATTTTGTTATACAGATAACAAATGGTGCTTAT
This sequence comes from Danio tinwini, assembly GCA_903798205.1. Taxonomy (NCBI): domain Eukaryota; kingdom Metazoa; phylum Chordata; class Actinopteri; order Cypriniformes; family Danionidae; genus Danio; species Danio tinwini. Next base: position 2,353,123 of record CAIGQZ010032240.1, on the reverse strand, counting down.
TTATTTGAAACAAATAATATAGTAGTATTAGTAATGGTAATAATAATTAAGGTTTCTCGCATGCATTCAGTCTCTCTCGTGTACACACTCTGCCTACTTTGAGAGCATTCGGTTTCTCTTGCACGCATACTTAGCCTCTCTCGTGCGCACCTAGTCTCTCTGCTCTTGATCTAGTTTTTTTCATTCTTGCGCCTAGTACACGACGTGTCTTCTTTACAGTGGTTGGTTGGCATCGACCAATCCCACAATGCGTTGCGCTGTAAACAGAAAAATGTAGGCTAGACTGCAGCCAAAATGAATTAATATGCCAAGTAATGGACAAATGCATCATATTGTAACGGTAACAGAGTTACTATATTTAAAAAGTAATCCGTTACTGTATTAGTTACTGTCAAAAGTAATGCTGTTACAGTAATCCATTACTAGTAACGCGTTATTGCCCAACACCTAGTGCATTCAACATTTGTCAAAATATTTGTTAACTATAACAAATGGGAAAAGTGTGCTTTGTGATGTCCGCTGTCTAAAAATCATACATGTATATTATATGTAAATTCACATATCTTAAAAATATATTTAAAACTAAAGCTATATTTGACAATTCAAAAACAACTCATCATGTATCATTAGTTTAATTATCTATTTAAAAAGTGTACTTTTTTATTGTAGCAGTTAACAAGCAAAGTGAATATTACCAGTAAATTGCATAAAATAGGATGATGATGATGATGATGATGATGATGATGAATAAGGCAAATTATGTATGAACTCTGAAAAAATCACTCTGAATGATTTGAATGTAAAATACAATCTGAATACAGATATAAATGAAAATGTAGTTTGGTCTTACAGTATGTTCTGTAAGCGCTGCTGAAGTGGAAATCTATGGCTGAGCGCAGGAGTAAAACACATTTTGAGGAAATGGTCTTAAAAATCTACAGATTCGAATTGATTAAGTGCGACAAAAGAAAGACTTAAGTGTATTTTGGATGTTTTCTTGCTAATAGATTGAAAAATAAAGCTTTGCGAACAGCCAAAAACCCAAAATCTCAACATTGACAGGTGCATTAAAAAACAGTGCTTTTGCCTGCAGTGTCTCGCCTTAATTTAATAATCCATATGGCTCAATCAATGTTTTACAGCTTACCCTGAAGAGCCAGCTCATGTTTTGTTAATATTTTTAGCACAAGTGAAATTTTCACTTAAATATACAGTGTTTGGCATCAATAACTGGGTCACAAAGATATATACATTATTTTAGCATGCAAATAAACTTCGGCCTGCCCTGCATATTAGCCTACCCTGAAGCAATTTGTGCATTGCAGTGAACTGTACTCTACCCTGAAGGCTCAAGTTCTCTGGAAATGAAAGTCAACTTGATTGTATTGGCTCGCCTTGTGAATCACCATAACAATAATTTATTTACATCCAAATGACTCTTTGGCATTAGTGTTGGTAACTCAGGACCCTAGAGGATGACTGATTTAAATGGGGCAAATCATAAAAATCTGACTTTTGTGTGTTTAAGTGCTATAATTGGGTCCCCGGTTCATCTGACAACCCGGAAAACATGAAAAAAGACAACCCAGTAACCGTTTTGATAAAACCTGTTTTCTGTAACCATGTGAAAAATGAGCCATTCAGATTTTCTCCCTTAGTGACGTAGGAAGATGTGCTTAAATTAACTAAGTATGCATAATCTTGTAAAGCATTAATCAATCATAGTTTAACATTTACTAATGCATCATTAATTTTTGCTTAGATAATGTACAGTGAGTTAACATGAACTAGTGTTATTTAACTTAAATAACTTTAACGCTAACAAAGATTAATTAATATTGTAATAAATGTATTACTAATTGCTTGTTCATGTTACTAATTACATTTACTAACGGACCATTATTTTAAAAGGTTTACCAAAGTGTCTTATTACATATCACCACCCCTTAATCTGCACGTTTCCACCCATGGTGCTGCTGCAGCAGTTTTCCATTTCTGTTTTTTTGTGCTGTAGTCCTGGAATCCAAGCCGCTGGCAACATTGATTTAATTTAATTTTTGAAGGGAATGTGCCAAAGAATGTGTCATTAAGTGTTATGTGGGGCAACTAAACTTCACCAGTGAGGGTCAGTTCAAAGGTTCTTTCTGACTTCATGTCCAAAATAAATATGTCACTTCATATTTAGTTAATATTTCAAAGTTTCCATTCTGAGTGGGATGTGAAAGTAAACTTATGTTACTGTATCTCTGTGTGTATTCACCAGAAAGTCCAGAGACATTCATGATTAATCGTAAATATCCATAAAGACACATTTGGACTTTTTACATTTTCTGTAAAGGTTTAAGAATTGTACTAGCAATGCTAGTTTGCAAAAGTCAGCACATCTGAACAGAGCAGTAACATGCTTGTCGATTTGTTGAATCATCTTTACTCCACAACAACTACATAAATGTATCCGCTGACCATTCAGAAATGTCCTGATTCAGTCTATTTGTTACCTTTTCTTATCCAAGATTGTCTGACTGTTTGAATATGTAAAGTTGTAATCATCAACCTCTAAATTCTGGCTTTTAGGCTGCAGATTCTGCAGTTTTGAACGAAAAGGCTCCACCCTGTTTTAGAAAGCAGTAGCTCATTTACATTTAAAGGGACACATAAAATTCAACTCGAACACTATACAGGGAAAATTTGACAAGCTTTAATGAAAGATTTGTGCAAAATTTTGAACTTAAAATTCACGGACACATTCTGGAGACATCAGAGAATTATCCATTGTACAGTATGTCCTTTTTAATCAGTGACACAATTCTGCATCTACATTTCTCTATTCAGATGTGGTAGTGGGCACAGGGTTATGGCATTCCCAACCTTCTCTTAAGAGTAGGAATCTATATTTCAAAAGCTCACATGCATAGGGTCGCGTGAAAATGGAGGCACTGGTTATTATTCATTCGTATTTCTGGAGCCGGTAAATGGAACATGTTTTATTCAGAACTGGCTGTTTTGGTGCACATTGGGGCAATGCAAATGAAAGATTAGCTACATAAAATGGCAAGCATAAATCAAACAGAGTGACAAGAGCGGCCACAATCATTTTGCCATGTCACAGTTTTGTAAATGCTTCCCATCAGTCAACATTAAAGGCTGTAATAGCACATAAGCCAGTCAAAAATATAAATGGTTTTTGATTTCTGTCACAGAGAATGGGGGTCCTCTGTATCATTGCCATTCGCTTGCATTACGGCCTTAATTATGCCATTATATTTATGTGCATGCAGAGTTGTTGAGGATAGTTTAATAACTACTTTTAATTTAACTTTCTCGTCTCATAGCTATGAGGCTATTAAAAGTTTGTTCTGATCATATAGACTCAATTTTAACGAATACATGTAGACTAATATGCATTCTGAGTGCTTTAGTCATAAATAGATGATATGGTTCATTTTGTTGTCAGCATCAACTTTAATATAATTAAACTTCACATTAGATATCGCATATACATAGAACATTAATAAATGCAAGTGAAGTGTCAGTTCTTTTACAGTAAATAAGTTTTGTCAAAACAAGATGTTAAAATGTGGGTGGAATAATATTTCATCGTCATTCAGTGTAACAGATGTAAAAATGTAGCAACACTTGTTCAGAACTTTACTTAATAAAATAGATAAAATTAGAAGTGATCATACTAAGTAGTATAATATAATACATTAATAAACACTTATTGCTGTCAAATGTGCAAAAATCAATGGTTTAAAGGATAATGTGATTTCAAATGGCAGTTAATAGGTATTTGGTGCGGTGTTGTGATCTTTAAATGTAGTCTTTTTAAAACAAAAATTATTGTCCAACTTATTTTTTGGGTAAATATTTAATAAATATTGTAATAGTGAATACAAATTGATGCTGCTTTGTTTATTGTTAGAATGACATTGACTTTTAAAGGTTAATTGTTTGTCTAATTTAAGGAAATGTATTAATAAAAAATATATATACATTTGGAAAAAAAATGACCATTTGTCTGTTTTAAATCTGTGGTGAAGTCAGCAATGTCACCCACAACTGTGTGCAAACATACATGATGTTGATAAATCACTGCTAGTCGGTCAAGTTCAGCTGTGCAAAGAGGAACTGTCAATTTATACACCAGTGTTTAGACATAAAAACACTTTCTGATAAATGAAGATCAATTTGTACTTGTCTAGCAAGCCAACGTTTGCATGCAAACATTGATTTTTAGAGGCCATAAATAAACATTCAGCCAATCACCCTCAAATTGGCCCAGTGGAGAAAAGCATGCATAATCCATAGGGTTTTCAAGAACGTATGTTGAAAGGAATTTCATAAGGGCCAGTGGCTATACATTTGTCTTTTTACACATAAATGATGGATGTTTTCATATACTTTATGCAAAGTTGGTACAATTAAAATAGGTTATTCAAATTTGCCTCATACTGGTCTCATATATTTATGCTTATCAATCAGCAATGTCAAAACTCATGACCATTTCATTTTTGCGCTGTAAAACTATATGGATTAGTATAGTACAATTTGTTTAATTACAGAAATCACTGCAAAAAGAGTAAGTCAATCAGTCATATATATATATATATTTAATGTAATATTTGTCATCTTATAAATAACATTGCACACTAAATTATAAATCTTAATAAAAAAATCTTACCTATTGAATTCCATCTGTTTTTAAGCTACATTTTGTTTTATTTACGTGTTAGTAACAGAAACAGGTGTCTGCTGCTGTTTTATTCAGGTAGCTTGATGTCACTTAAAGGGATAGTTCACCCAACAATAAAAAAAAATCTGTTGTAATTTAATCACCCTTTACTTGTATAAATCCTTCATGAGTTTCTTTTTCCTTAAACACACACAACAAATCTGTGCCAATAGCCTAGTGGTTAGTGCGTCGACACACAGCACCCAGGTGTTCGCGATGACCCGAGTTTGATTCCCAGCTCAAGGTCCTTTGCCGATCCTTCCCCCACATCTCTGCTACCCACACTTTCTTGTCTGTAAATCTCCACTGTTCTATAAATAAAGGTGAAAACCCCTAAAATTATAACAATTTAAATTATATAAAACACACACACACACACAAACAGACACAAACTATCGCTTTAAGAATTAGACAACAGCTAAATATTCCAAATTCAAGAATCTTTAGGGAGGACAATGATGAAAATGAGGCTTTTTCATCATTTGCCACTCTTAAAACAGTTTTTTTTTTTTTACAGAGATCTTAGATCAGGTATTGATTCAATGCAATTATTACTGAAGTCACTTAATATGAAACAATAAAAAGAAACAACTTTATAAAGTGCAGTAGTAGTCGGTAGTGGCAAAATAATTGAGCTATTTTTAAGAATTCTTATAAAAAGTCAGTTTTGCTTACCTGGCAGATTTTTTTGCTTGTTCTTAGTACAGTTTCACTAAATTTATTCGTTTATAGCTTGTTTCAAGAAGGCCATTGTTGCAGTAAATTGTCTGTTTAGGAAATCCAGACATTTGTAAACAAGCATTTAAGCTGTCATTAACTTACACTGAAGTAAAAAAAAACTCCTCCTTTTTTTTTTTGCCACGTTCAGCTGTTTTCCTGCATCCAGCATTGAGAATAGGGCAGCCAGCTCTTTATGGTCACATATCCTATAGATTTATTGGCTTGGGACTGCATGGCACGGCTTTATAACCTCTATATATGACACTGTAAAGATGCCATTTCAGCTTTATTAGTTAATGCTATTTGTTAAAACCCAGGGCTTTGAAGCTAAAATTTCCCAGCAGAATGGTCAAACTGTTCCCTGTTGTACTGTAGTTGAGGCTATTTAATACTTTTTCCCCTTAGTTTAGTTCTTGTGTGACTTCAAACTCAGGCCTTTAGGAGTGACAAATGGGAAAGTCAACGAGTGATTTACAGAGCCTTCTGATCCTAATGAACACTTTGACTCCACAGACAAACTCCACAGAATAAATGTTCCATTGCAGCAAACATAATATAATTACAACTGTCACAATAGGTAAATATATAGTGAGACTGTAGTATTTAATGTCTGTGTTGATGCCGCCAGCTTCCACGGGACACTAATTGCCATCTTGTTTCTCAGCAGGCGACATTAGCACATGCTTTCTTTGCTGCGACAGTGACTTTAGCAATGCTTACTATTCGCTCATCTGTACATGTACACAGTAAAAAATGCTGGGTTTCACACAAAATGTTGTACCAACACAAACTAATTAAGTTAATAGTTTTTTTAATTATTTGTATTTTTTTTATTCACAAATTTAAGTGGATGGAACTTAAAACAATTAAGTTGTCCCACAAAAATCTCAAGAATTCTCAAAATCTCAGCTCGTTTTAAATAAATTTAATAAAATAATTTTTTTGAGATTGTCTGTATGTCTTTATATGCACTTGCTAAAAATACTGTATTGTTTTGTTCTTCTTTGTTCTTATTCTTATTCTTATTGCAGTCAACAAACAACTGTGAAACGTGATATGGAAAAATATAATGTAGTGTTATATAAATATAGAGTTTGTAATATGATTTAAATCTAATTTTACGTCATAAACATTCATTAAATAACAAGAATATATGATAAACATAACAACTTTAATTTATTAAAGTTTAAAGTGTTTTTATTTTCATTTTACTTTTGTTTAAAGTTTGATTCTTATATAGGGCAATTCAATTGTAAGTTTATATAGTTTTATTCAATTTAAAGTAGGGCTGTAAAGCAGATAAAAAAAATTGGTAACAAAAATGGAGCACATATTTGACGCATAAGAAGTTAAAAAGCACACTTATAAATCCATGACTTCTTTATTAAAGGAAATCTTGCAATAAACAGTCATTTATAGACCTATAGTATATTACAAAAAATATTATTAAATATTAATGTTTAAAATAAAAATATTTTTTATTTTTAAGTTTTAATCATCTAATATTTCCAGCCAGCTTTTAGTGAACTTGTCAAAATATTGTCAAAAACACATAACTTTCAGTTCTTACAGTATACAGTTGAAGTCAGAATTATTAGCCCCTCTTTGAATTTTTTTTTATTTTTTTTAAATATTTCCCAAATGATGTTTAATAGAGCAAGGACATTTTCACAGTATGTCTGATAATATTTTTTTCTTCTGGAGAAAGTCTTATTTGTTTTATTTTGGCTAGAATAAAAGCAGTTTTAAATTTTTTTAAACCTTTTAAAGGACAAAATTATTACCCCCTTCAAGCTATATATTTTTTCGATAGTCTACAGAACAAACCATCGTTATACAATAACTTGCCATCACTAATACGAATTGCACCAATAAACTGTAAACAGAGGTCGCACCACATCTGTATATATTTTAGCTGCTGTGACGAGAGCAGAGCGGTTGCTCATACCCTCACACATCATTTACCTCGTCATGTGTTGTAGCTACTGATGTATAACTGAGTGTGGACATGCATCTTCCTCTGCTTGTAAACTCACTTGTAAACATTTGCGATCGGTTCATTAGATTGGTCAGATCAGCGAGTACCGATCGGGTCATGAAATGTGATTATCGGCCGATAATGATCTCCGGGCCGATCGATCGGAGCATACCTAATTTAAAGGTTTTAAGACATTAAATATTGACATTTTAAATATAATATTGATGTCAGAAGAGTCAGATTAGCTCTTTTAGTTTCACCAAACGATGTGCTGTGAACTTTTTCCCTTTTTTCTTTCAGCACATGTTCAGTCCGAATGCAGAGTTTATTATGGGTTTAATGCAGTGCTAGAAGTTACTAGCAAGGTCTGAGTAATGTCGCTGTGACAGAGGGAACATTTAAAGTCCTGAAATGTGAGTGTAATATTCCCACTTTTACATCACATGATAATTAAAGGCATCAATCACATGCCAGACCTCATCACATACTTGAAAGAGTTCCAATTTTGAGGGCTTGCCGGATGAGACACAGTTGTCATTCATCTGGCACAGATAGATGGCATCCACAGATACATCGCACAGGATTGCATGTAAGAAAGTCTTTCAGCACGTTTGTGAGTGGGTGATTATAGATTGATTTGTGGAGTTTTGATACAGGATTGAGTTAGGGGCCTTTTTTATTGTATGAATATATTTTGCAGTTTTTAATAGGATTCAGTTCTGACAGGGTGAGATAAATCAGTAAATCTTCACTGACTTAATTCATCTCCCTTTTAATAAAGAGTGAGAAGAACATTAAGCCTGAATACTTCCCATCAATTTATAAGCGCTTGTAATATTCTAGGCAGTTAAGACAGCTGGTATTAAAACATTTTTTTATTTTATTTTATTTTTTTCACGGAATAGCAATTGACAATTAAACTATCATTATGTTTTATTAAATTAATTATATCCTAATGAATAAAAAAATCCTTTATTTTTATGATTTTAGTTTAAAAGAAAAAACAAATTTAACAAAACAACTTTTTGAAATGCTTTATCATTTGTGCATCTTCAAGTGATAACTAATACAGAGAAAATATAAAATTAATACAACCCATTACTGCTGGGCCAACGTTGCAATGTTGGGTTAAAAATTTGGCATAAACACTGCATAAACTGCATAAAACATTCTGCTTTAATCTATCCTCAAATAAGTCAGAGGGCCGGACAGAATCCGTAGATATTGTTGCTATTTCTGCACAGAATTTTGTAAAAATCTGCAGGTTTTTGCAGAATAATTGTGAAAGTATAGGAACTGAAAACTTAATAACAACAGCAACAAATATGAATACAAATTTAAACAATTTAAAATACAAATTCAAACTATTAAATCCACTTGTTTGGTGAATAAATATGCAGTATATCTCATATAATACATCAACTAAATATTACTTTACAAAATGTATTGTGCACAAATCATCTAAATACTATATATAAACAATTACATCTGATTCAGCAATATAAGAAATATTTACTAGTGCTGGAACACGATTAATCATATCCAAAATAAAAGTCTAAAATGACTTATGTGTGTGTGTGTACTATGCATATTTATTATGTATATATAAAAATACAAGGGCGATGTGGTGGCACAGTGTATAGCATGTTCCCCTCACAGCAAGAAGGTCGCTGGTTCGAGCCTCAGCTGGGTGAGTTGGGATTTCTGTGTGGAGTTTGCATGTTCTCCTTGTGTTCGTGTGGGTTTCCTCCGGGTGCTCCAGTTTCCCCCACAGTCCAAAGACGTGGTACAGGTGAATTGGGTATGCTAAAATTGGCCGTAGTGTGTGTGTGAATGGATGTTTCCCAGTGATGGGTTGCGGCTGGAAGGGCATCCGCTGCATATTTTTTCTTCTGGGGAAAGTCTTATTTCTTTGATTTCAGCTAAAATAAAAGCAGTAAAAAAATAAAATAAAATTTTATGGTACTAAAGATGTGGTCAAAATTATTAGCCCCTTTAAGCCATTTTCTTTCGATAGTCTACAGAACAAACCATTGTTATACAATAACTTGCCTAATTACCCTAATCTGCCTAGTTAACCTTATTAACCTAGTTAAGCCTGTTAATGTCACTTTAAGCTGTATAGAAGTGTCTTGACAAATATCAAGTAAAATATTTACTGTCATCATGGCAAAGATCAAATAAATCAGTTATTAGAAATGAGTTATTAAAACTATTATGTTTGGAAATGTGTTGAAAAAAATCTCTCTGATAAACAGAAATTGAGGAAAAAAAATAAATGATGGCTAATTATTCAGGCGGGCTAATAATTCTGACTTAAACTGTATATATATATATATATATATATATATATATATATATATTTTTTTTTTTTTTTGTGTGTGTTCTACATATAGATACTATATAATGAACACGCATATCAAAATATCCTTATTTTGGATGTGATAAATTGTGATTAATCTCTGCCCAGCACTAATAAATTTGTATAAAAATAATAAATATCTATTTTTATGGACATTCACATAAGTAGGGTAAACAATCTGCAAAGTTTCTGTGGATTTCTGCGGGTATTGATTCTGTGAGAGCCTATAATAACACTTTATTTTGAATGAGACACTATCTGTGAAGATCAGAAGAACTTCTGTGGCCAGAGTTTTTTTAGTCTCACCAAACGATGTGGTGCGAATTCTAGCCTTTAACTTTTTATTCTACTCTGGCCATCTGGAAGAGGCAACAGGCGCTGCAGTCATGCGATCTGGTCAGCCGATTTAATGAACAATCTCTCATGAATTATTCCACTGGACTGCACTTAAAATTTCTCTTTTCTCTGCAAATTCCTTACTCTTATCTCTCACTGTCTGTTTCCAAGGGGGCATTTTAGAACTTGATTTTTTCCTTTTTTCTTCACTTCCGATCCTTATTAGCATCTTTTACTGTAGGAATGATTCTAAAGTACTTGCTAAAGGCAATCACTATGGACCACTTTATTTATGTATAAATGATGGCAAGTATCTTGAAATAGTTTAAATTAGTGAATTAGTTTTTTATTGAACAGTTTATGATGTAAATAAGTAATCTGACTATGCAAAGGATTTTTGTTAAATTTAATAAACGCTTGGAATAATGCATCAGTCAATGTTTTAGTATGCTCAAATTATTAGTAGTCATTCATTTATTCATTTTCTTTTCGGCTTAGTCCCTTTATTAATCTAGGGTTGCCACAGCGGAATGAATCGCCAACTTATCCAGCATATGTTTTACGAAGCGGATGCCCTTTCAGCTGCAACCTACCACTGGGAAACATCCACACTTATTCACACACACAAACACACACACACATACACTACGGTCAATTTTAGCTTACCCAATTCACCTGTACCACATGCCTTTGGATTGTGGGGGGAACTGGAGCACCCGGAGGAAACCCACGCAAACACGGGAAGAACATGCAAACTCCACACAGAAATGCCAACTGACTAAGCCGAGGCTCGAACCAGCGACCTTCTTCCTGTGAGACGAATGTGCTACCCACTGCGCCACCGCATCACCCCAAATTATTACTATTTGAATGTTTCAGCATACCCAAAATGTCTTTAGTATGGTTTGTATTTTTACTCAAGTGAGACAAGTGTGGTGCTAATCGATAAGAGAAGATACCAATAAAAAGTTTGTATGCCATAGCAATCAAGCAATACAACTGTTTATTGCTGGTACACACAACTAATATCAATTGTAAAAATAATAACTATGATTTTCATAAACCATATTCAATTATGAGTAATAAAAATGCATAAAAGACTCATCACAAGAAATAAAATGAGTGGATAAAGACATATTAGGAACGAGTAATACAATGTCAAGCAAGAAGAATTATTTAAAACCTCAGAGATGTGCAATCATCAAGACCAACACATATGTCAGAGAATGCCTGGTGAAGCTCGCTTGTCACACGGCTGAGCTTCCAATGTTACTGCAAGAAGTTCTCACCTTTATAGTCAAACTTTGGGTGCTGGCCAAAGGTCAGCCTGCTAGCTATAGAGTAGAGGGAGTTGATCAAGCTCCCTCCTCTCTCAACTAGCTGCATTATTTCTAATTGCACAGCAACAATCTGAGGTTCTGAACTCAGCATGACAGGAGTCAACCTCCACTTCTAGTCACCTGGTCATTTGTTGAGTACACCAGAGTATGATTATCTGGAGTCAACATTATCTGACCCTATTTGAGAAACAGCATTGTTAAATTTAAAGTCATGAAATCACTCTCCTTGTCATGGGGACATTTGAGTACATCAGAACCTAATTCAATATTGTACCCCTGACCCTCTCTTTATCCCCTGTTCCTTTGTTGAGCGAAACAGCCAATCTCTTATAGTCAATCAATCCATCAATCCATCAATCAATCAATCAATCAATCAATCAATCAATCAATCGATCGATCGATCGATCGATCGATCAATCAACATACTTCATACCATTAAATAAATGAAAAACATACATGTGGAAGTGGTTATGTGATGTAAATAATAAAATGCTGTTGTTTACAAATCACTTAAGTGAAATTGTTAAATACAAGGTCATAACAAAGCATTTTACAGCAAATACTTGAAAAATAATAATTGATAATCTGCTATTATAATCATCATTTGTGTGAAGGAGTTGTTTACTGCTGCTAATGTTCACTTCAGCTGAAAACCAGGGTGAACTACTTTGTAACGGTGTATTTTCAGTAAGTACAGACATTCTCTTGTGTTGTTTCTAGAGAGATGATATTTTTTATGCTTTAATGTTTCTGTGGGTGGACTCTGCTATATTAAATCTCACTTGATGTTGAGATGACGCAGCGAGCTTTGGGTTTTGGAGACTTTGGGTTGTTGACAGCATGCTTGTGGTGCTGGTGAGCGTCTCCACCACACGTCACTCAAGATTATGGATGCTTTGAAATAACTTTCTCTAAAAAATGTCACCAGCCTTGTATTAACAGCTGAGTCACAATCCCTCCTGTTGGTTCATAGAGGTAAAGACGGGACATTTTCCCTGTAGCTACATTATCTTAATGTGCAGTCATAGGTGGTCACTGGGGATGGGTTAAAATTCCCAGCACAGCCTCCTAACGTCTGACTCAGAAAGCATCATTTCTCCCCTGTCAGGTTCAATTCAAAAAGAGTGGCCTCAAATACCGCAGCAGACATTTTCTTAGTCCTGTTTCCTAAATGGGTTCCTTACGCCAAGTTTTAGACATGTCTGAATGCTCAGCTTCTTTATTTACGTCATTAAAACGTAAATATAGATGGATGTATTATATAGATTATTAAATACATTTGCTTTTAAAACATGCTGGAATTGGGTCAGAGAATAAAAAGTAGTTAGTGTTTTTTCATTCATTCATTCTATTTTCTTTCAGCTTAGTGCCTTATTTATTAGGGATGACCACAGCAAAATAAACTGCCAACTATTTCTGCATATTTTTTACGCAGCTTCCAGCTACAACCCAGTACTGGGAAACACCCATACACTCTCACATTCACACACACACTCATACACTACGGCCAATTTAGTTCATCCAATTTACTTAGCGCATGTCTTTGGACTCTAGGGGAAACCTGAGCAAACCCACCTGAACACATGGAGAACTCTCCACACAGAAATACCAACTGACCCACCTGGGACTCGAACCAGCAACATTCTTGCTGTGAGGTGCTAACCACTGAGCCACCTCAAAGTTTATTATTATTATTATTATTATTATTATTGTTATTATTATTATTATTATTATTAGATGAACATTAAACTAAAATAGTGGCTACACATTTGAACACACAAACTTCCTATAGGCTTACAGAACAGAAAGGTGAAGCTTGTGTGTGTTTTTTTAAGCACTTTAAATTATTGAGTGAAATAGTGATTATTATTTTATCTCTAAAGTTGTATAAATCATGATTTTAAAGGGCGAGCAGGTCATCGCTGTCATGCTGTGTCTTTTAAACGTGGTAGCTTTAAAAAATAAATACGCTTGTGTTGTAATTCAAGAAATGCTTTATATAAAAGGGTTTAGCAGACTCAAGCTCAAACAATTTATTAATTATGCATTGATTATTTACACAATGGAAAGAAAATGAACAGGATACCTTACAGGATGGAATTTTAACAGGATGTAAATGAAGATCTAATGTTAGCCACTGCACAGCGAGGGGTTGAGAGTTACCGTGGAGTATGGCAAGGATGGTAAAAAAATAAATATATATTTAGAGAACATTGCAAAGTGACAGTATTAGTTTGAGACATCTGTTTGAGGCAAAGGAAAAATGACAAAACATTATAAATATGTTTCCTCATTCATTCATTCATTCATTCATTTTCTTTTCGGCTTAGTTCCTTTATTAATCGGGGATCACCACAGCAGAATAAGCCGCCATCTTATCCAGCATAGTTTTTTTTATTTTTTATTTTTTTTTAAACATAGCGGATGCCCTTCCAGCCGCAACCCATCACTGGGAAACACCCAAAAACACTCATTCACACACATACACTACAGACAATTTAACTTACCCAATTTACCTATACCACATGTTATTGGACTTGTGGGGGAAACCGGAGCACCCGGAGGAAACCCACGCAAACACGGGGAGGACATGCAAATTCCACACAGAAATGCCAACTGACCCAACCAAGGCTCGAACCAGCAACCGTTTTGCTGTAAGGTGAGAGCGCTGTCTACTGCACCACCATGCTGCCTAATATGTTTCCTATTTTATTATATTATATCATATTATATCATAATTTATCATATTTTGTTTTATACAACAACAATCCTGTCTGGTTCTTGAATCTGATTGGCTGATGGCCGTGCGATATTCTGCAGATAACAGCACTAGTACAGCCTCTTTACACTTCGCCCTTGTGTATTACTCCACCCACATACAGTGACAAGCAGAAGACACTCTACAGTTTGACTAATATTGCAGGTGTTGTACATCATAATGTACTTTTTTTTGTCGAGAATGTAGTTGTTTAGATTGCTACTATGTAGTTTATTTATAAGGATAGTTTAACAACTGCTTAGGGGAGAAAAACAGCATTTTCTCAGCATAAATTTCAAAAAATTTACTTCTGTAAATTTCTGACTTTTTTGGGTTAATTATTTTGAAATCTCTATTGCAAAAGAGAAATACTGGGAAATCTCTGTAGATTGATGACATTTCATGCCTTATAATCTTAAAATGTGAGCATAAAAGGCCTGTTTTGTCATCTTTAGACATTACACTAGAGATTCATTCAAATACTAGCTCTAAACTGACGTTTGTGAACTGGCAAAGGTTTCTGCTGTTTTAACGTCAGCTGCAGATGTGAATGAATAGCGGAAGAAAGTAGTTCCTCGTACATAAGCCATCAAACTGTTGTATAAACGCCTGCGGACTCAAGTCAATGCACACCTCCCAGCAGTGCAGATATATAGCCATATCACACTGCTACTTGTGTGATATTGCTCATATATTATATTATAGCTGTATTGATTGGTTGGTCAAATTGGAAATGTATTCCTAATATTATATTATTTTATAACCTTTATTTTGATATATACTATATTATATTATAAAATACTACTGAAAACAGCTTTCTGTAAGCACAGGACTATGAGATATTTCACATCCACAGTGCTTTATTTAACATCTGGCCACTGGCCTGCTACAAGGTCATAACAACATCAAAATAAGTTATTTTTACAGTCACCAGGGGCTGCAGCTAGTTTATCATAAACAAGACATGATTGAGGCACACACTCTGGTGTTGACTGATTAAACTTTGTTGGCCAGGACATGTGAAAATGACATGGCTAGCGTCCCTTCTCTGAAAGCAGCGAGTGGGAGGCAGGGTGGAAAGTGTCATGGGAGATGTACCTCAAATGCAATCTGTAGGTACACATTTTGCTTTTTATTGCCATTTCTGAACGCACCAGGAGAATATCACCGCTATTTGGCAACCACTTAAAGCAGTCTTTAATATCCGTGTTTAGCTGAGCAAATTACAGATTCCAAAGATCAGTCTGTTTTGATTTTGTCCTGGCATTTATGTGATCCGGCTGTCCTCTTGCTTTTCATCACATTTAGCATGTGTAGGTGTGTGTAACGTAATTCAGTCAATGGTGTAAAAGCGCCGCTGCAAAGACTAACATAACAAGTCATCAGCATGTGTAAAACAGAAAAACTTTCAAGGCCGTACAGCGTGGCCAGGTTGACCTTCCCTTTGCTATATTCGCCTTCTTTTCTGTCTGCTCTGCTCTCTTGACCCCGAGTGAAACACTTTCACTCTTACCAATGAACTTTGGCCATCGCTTCTGTAATCTTCCTTCTATTAGCATCACAAAGGTACCGTTTCCTCTATCTTCCCTCCCACTATTACTATTGAGCAGGAGCACATCATAACCTAGAGGTCTGCATGAATACTGATCATAGCGCCTTGAACCGACACTGCGAAAGCCTCTGGTAAGTAAGAGAAACGGCTTGGCATTAGCATTCTGTGCCGATCAGAAAATGGGATTCTATGCAAATTACGCTGACAGTAAATTGTTGTCATAAATCCGCCCTCCCTGCTTTTTCACAGTACAGTAAGAACTGTTAACTCGGCCAAGAAATTGACCTTGCAATAAATTTAATTAAGCAGGGATTGACTTTTGACATATATAAATGCTTTGTATTTACAGGGCTCAGCCAACAGGTCTATAATGTGGCTGGCTTTGGTCTGGTAAAGGTCAAAGTGTGTGTGTGTGTTTGTGTGTGTGTGTGTGTGTGTGTGTGTGTGTGTGTGTGTGTGTGTGTGTGTGTGTGTGTGTGTGTGTGTGTGTGTGT
>CAIGQZ010032240.1:2301641-2324361 GCA_903798205.1 Danio tinwini | reverse complement strand
ATTCATTCATTCATTCATTCATTCATTCATTCATTCATTCATTCATTCATTCATTCATTCATTTATTTATTTATGAGTCTTTTTCCTCATGGGAATCAATAAAATGTCCCCACAAGGTGAACAATTACCATTCCTATACACACCCACACATAGACATGCCCTCCACACACACAAACAAACACACTCACACACAAAGATTGCCAAGCCCCCGCTTTCTTGTCTGCGAGGCTGCAGATACTCTGTGAAGTAATGATAAAGTATCACATGTGCGCATCTCTGCTGATCTCTTGAGCCTGCTGGGCTGAGATCTCACACCTCTCCAGCACTCAATGGCGTTTTTTTTATTTTTTTTTGCTGCAACGATGGCAATACCAGGAACCAGTGGGACAAGTCCCTCTCCCTCTATTCCTTAGATAAGCATTCTGACATTGAGTACCGCCTTAGGTTAGCGCCTGACCAACATTTCGGCACCCCTGTGCTTTGTCGGTCGCATATGCTTGATGATATGTAAACCTGAACTGACAGTGCAAAGACTAACAATGTCAGCACTTGAATTAAATAAGCGTTGCTCATTCTTTCCATGTAGCGGTGCTGAAGCAGCTCAGTTCTACCAAGTGTTTTGCATGTATGGTTAACTGGAGACTAATGGGCTCCCTGCGTCGCAGATGTCGTAGATCTTATTCTATGTCATTTACGTTAACATTCAGCAAAAGATTTGTTAGGAAATCATGATGGCTTAGCGACACTTTTCACGTTTGGCACCCTGCTGTGGTTCACTTCAACATAACACTTTTATATCCGCTTAAAGGGTAATACATCATGTCATCTTGTTGAAAAACGGCATCAGCTGATGGCCATGACCGCACGTGGGATTCCAGCTCAACAAGGTGCCCAGAAATGGATATAATTCCTGGCTAATCTCACTTTTTACCCCTCTGCAAAGCCTCACGCACATTAAGCCTATAATTGTTCTATCTGTATGGATTTATTAATACACATATAACCAGCACAAACTTCAGAAATAAGTTCTTAACTGTATTTATTATTAGTAATACATATTTTTAAACTCATTTTAAACAACACTAAGTGTTTAAAAGCATTATTTTTAACTTTCAATTAAATCCATAGTACACCCAACAAAACTGTCATAATTTACTTTGGTTTTCTCAATTTATTCCATATTATTTTTACACAAAGTGCTATGAATTCAATAGCAAACAGCAATTATTTGGATACTATCATTCTTTATTTGTTAAAAATGTTATACTGAAGAAAAAAACGGGCAGCACAGTGGAGTTTGCATGTTCTCCCTGTGTTTGCGTGGGTTTCCTTAGGGTGCTCCGGTTTCCCCCACAGTCTAAAGACATGCTCTATAGGTGAATTGGGTAAGCTAAATTGTCCATAGTGTATGAGTGTGAATGAGTGTGTATGGATGTTTCCCAGTGATGGGTTGCAGCTGGAAGGGCATCTGCTGCGAAAAACATATGGTGGATAAGTTGGTGGTTCATTCCGTTGTGGCGACCCCAGATTAATAAAGGGTCTAAGCCAAAAAGAAAACAAATGAATGAAGAAAGAAACTCATCAGAGATGGCAAAAGTACAGACATCCTTTACTCAAGTAGAAGTACAGATACTCATGTTAAAGCGACTCTGGTAAAAGCTGAAGTACAGACTAAACTTCTGTACTCAAGTAAAAGTAAAGAAGTACGGCCTAAAATATTTACTTAAGTTAAAAGTTGAAATTATTACTACCTGTTTTAGTTTCATGGTAGTAACTACACTGTACATCATGTGTGTATTTTATTTAACAGATAAAGTCATTCAATGCTGTTAATAGATTTTTGCATCATCTTTTTTTACTTGATAAATTCCAGATCCTTGGCATTGTTTTTTTTTATTATTCATAAATCACTCAGTATAAATAATTTTGATGTTCTGAAATATTTGTCTAACAATCTATCTAAAAAATTAAGACAACAGTGTATATACATGTTAAAACTATAAAACAGTATGAATTCTGCACTAGGAAATGAACACATAACATATTCATAAAGTATTTAATTGCTTTACTGTAGTAGTAACTTTAGAAATGTTGATTAAAAAAACACATGGTTGTTAAAGTTTTTTTTCGTGGTATTAGATTAAAAGATCAGAGAGGTACAGTCAAGGGGCAGTGATTTTGGGGGCTCTAAATAAAATTTTGTGATTTGGGGGCCCTAAGCAATTGCAGGTATGGGGCTCTAGCATTTTTGAAAAATAAACTGCATGTTAAGCAATAAATTTACAAATAAAATCAAACAAGTTCACACTGCAACACTGGCTGGCAGTAGTGTCTTTGATTGAAGCCCTGCGCTCACACCTCGCGTATGTGCAATACGGACAGAACGTTGCTCCCCCCGGCCTTAAAAATAACTAATAATGTTAAAATCTTAACAGTTATTGACAGATTTTACAACATATGATAGAAAATGTATAAAAGAGCTATATGATTAATGTAGGCTTATTAGCATTGGTCGGGGCAGTCATTTTAAAAGTGGGGGGGCAGCTGAATGAGATCCAAAAGTTTATGTTCATAGAATAAATAATCACCTGTTTTTAAATGGACTGTCTCTAAAAGTGAGGGGGACGTACCCATCAACCCCCCGATGTCATGTTTATTGCTGACTCCCTCTGTCTCATCCACGTTGGAGCGAGTAAATGATGACATAATCATAATTTTTTTGAGTTTAACTTCTGTAGTAAGCAATAAAGAATGCAAAAGAATATTTCCTTTCACAAAGGATGCCTCTCTGCTTCCACACACAGGCCAGCAAACGGTAATGTAGACCATGGATACAAACGGATCAATCGCTAAAAATCATAGCTCGACTTTCTCATTGCCTCTGACATGCATTCAGAGTCTAAATGTTAGCCTGCGGCACAGTGCTAAATATAAACATTACATCCAGCTGTCAACACAGACAGGTCCGCTGTAGTACAGATCTTCTGGGTTAGCGCCTTCCTTTTGCTGCAGGGAGAGAGAGGTTCTTCTGTTTTTGGAGGAACCCATCTATTTTTGGAGGAAGCTAATGCTAAGCCTTCATTTATGATTTATGGGTTAGCATCTCCAGCAAGCACTCATGCAATGCTCAGTGGTGTGAACGAAGTATCTTGGCTCTGCAAGAAATGTTTGAATTGTGAATAGAAAGATTTGCTTTTGAACAGCTCCAGGGGTCTCAAAGGTGCTACACCCCTCGCATCCAGATGTTACAGTAGACTTATCGCCTCAGGCCTCTTAGGGTAAGAGGTTAGCTCTTGGCATGTAACCTGTGGCGAGACCGTTTTGTCTAGCTAACCCTAGCCTGCGCTTTTCTAACTGAGAACAGACACAAACTCTCATTGATTCTTCAATGACACAGTAAGAGTTTTATGAATCGAAAGACATGTGGTGTCAAACGCAGTGTTTGTAAAGAGAATTTCCATAATCCTCAGAGATATGTCAGGGCCTGCAGATCTTGGCAGCTGTAGCAATCATCTGTTCCCAAAGTCATGAAGGATGATGTGCTTCAGCTGTAAGAACTAGGTCATGTGTCCATTTGATTTCATTATGAATGTTTGTGATTATAAATATCCTTGTGCCAGAGGTGAGTGGAACAGCTGTACATGTGTGCACGGAACTCAGCAAAGCAAGCCAAGGAATTCTTCCAGGAACTGAAATATGCTTTAGGGCAAGCGTTAGCATCGTTAGCAAGTGGAATATTGTGTGTGCTAAGCTAAAGATGGAATAATGAATCTGATCTTCTTTGAATATGATTAATTTTGTATGGTCTGAAAGACATACATAGGCTTAACATACAGCTGTTTTTAGTTGATATTCTAGTTTCTGATATGAATATGGGGTTGATGCCAGGAACCATGAGAAAGAAAATCTTATGAGTCAGTCCTAAAAAGTTTAATATTGAAAGGGACTAAAAGCAGTCAATGGGAAATCCTCTTAACTGTTAAAAGAAGACATTGCTTTCCTCTGAGAGTACATTCAGATCAATGCTTTATTAGTTGTAATTAGTTGTAATGTAGTGTTTGCCTTGGAATATATGGGGTTACTGTTAGTGAATTCCCAGATACGGTATCACTAGAACCACATGAAATCTGTGCTTGCAGAGATCTGCAAAAAATGGTTTAGCCTATTGATGAGTCTGTTTATTTACTTATGTAAATGTGTGTTAATATTTATTTATTGCATTTTTATACACAATTTCAGTAACGTTATCGAGTAATATTCAAATGTTTAAAAATCTATATTTTTCCTATATATTTATACGAGAGACATACTTTTATCAAACAAGTGATTCTAATTGTTTTTGCATTGTAAACCTTAAATAAAAGTAAAAAGTTATGATTACATTTTTTTAGGTTTTTAGTAATAAATTTAAATATATATTTATCAGATTTTTTTATGATTGTAGATTGTGTCAGGCCTGAATTACTACTTTTCAGACCAATGGTCTCAAACTTGTTTCCTGGAAGGCCACAGAGTTTTGCTCCAACCCCCTCCTACTCACACCTGCTTAAAAATATCATGTAGTCTTGGACACCTTGATTAGTTGGATCAGCTGTGTTTGATTAGGTTGGAGCAAAACTGTGAAGAGCTGCAGCCCTCCAGGAATCAAGTTTGAGACCTATGCTATAGACAGAACATAAACACTGTATAGCTATAAAGAGAACACTGTTGATTTTTTTTTGGCAAACAGCATTTTAACCCTGAATAATCACATTCATGAGCAAGATCCTGTTTTTTAATCACTTTAACATTACAGTACTTTACTGTACATAATAATAATAAAAAAAACATGGAATTTTCAAATTTAAAACAGAGATTTGAATCTGGGGCGGTGACATATACATGTATTTCCTCACACTCTGTTGTCTATACTGCTGTATATCAGCGCAGCCGTGATTACCTAGAGCAATACTGATACACATTCATGCTGATGAACAGTATCTTATTAACAGCACTGTTTCTTGTGTGATTTTGCTCACATATTACATTTCACAGAATTAGCTGCAGGTTGGATTAGATAGTTAAAAGCTTTAACAAGGTTATCAATAAAGATTTATCTTGTGATTCCTAATTTGAAAACCCTGCTCAATTCTGAGTCTCAGAAATGTCAGCAAATCGACTGAATTCCAGTGGAGTGCACTTATAAAGAGCGACGATAGTAATCTTCAGTATCATTGCCTATGCAGGAGAAGAAAAAGAACAGATATTATCCCCCTATACCCTGAAAAGTGGACCGTTTAAGTTTGTCATAATGGTATCACTTTATTTCAGTGGTTCAAATGTCTGTATTGCTTGTGGGCAGATAAGGAGCAGGGTGATTGAATGTGTAGGCCTCCATTGACCACAAACAGTCACATGTACAAAGCTCCCTGTAAAACCCCCTTTCACTCCAACTTTATTCTACTCTCTTATTCCTTACTTGCAAAGAAAAGAGAACAAAAAGCATGCATTTTTGTCTCAGCAGTCTTTAAACTTTTGCATTCATGAACAGTTTATTTTTTCATTTGTACATTCCACAACCCCCCCCCCCCCCCCAACAAAAAAAAGAATTCCCTTTGACAGACAGTATGAATAAATCATTACATGCACTGACCATATAAGACTAAGCGTTTGCATTGCACAAAATGACATCTCGAATCAAAGAGAGCTGACTTTTAAAAAGCGTTGTTGTTCTCTTAACACACAAACACAATTCCTCTGAGTTGGCCCGCTCTCAAATACAGGCAGCTGAAGCAACTGCAATTGTCCTGGGATTCTCTCGAAAACGCTTTGTGCACATGGATGCCTGTGATTTCTGGCTGCGCTTCAAATAGTTCTCCTCCTAATACCGTCTGCGGACATGGTTGCGCTCAAGCGTCAGATGCTACATATACTGCATTCGGGGGTCCAGCAGCTGAGAGCAGCTCATTAAAAAACACCCACGGTCATCGTAAAAGCACCTCTTCTGCACCCCGACTGCAGCTTTAGCCTGTGGCCGAAGATTATCAGTCCATATCAAGCCATAGGAGGCCATTTTTAAGAGATTGTGTTGAGGAAACCCAGTGTATTCTTTTTTCAGCTGTGCAGTTTCTCATCAGAGTCTATAGGTGTCACTGTTTAATATATCAGGCTGATCTGGCAACAGCAAGGCAGCAGTGATGAATGTGGCAAACATTCATGGCTCGGCACAGTTCAAGCCATTATCATCCATGGCAGAGGCCTGACGGGGTCTAAATCCTAATTATCTGTCTGTGAAAGGGAGCCGTTCTAGCGTGCTGATCACCCCTCCTCTTACGCGTCAATCATTATCGCCCCTTTTTTAAGCCCAAATAAGGGTGCTACAGCATGTCAAGTAGCGGTGCTCTTTAAATGCCTCTGCTCTGGAGCCACAATGCCGTGTCATTTCATTATCAGCTTTAATAACACAAAGGTAGACGGCTGCGTCACTAGCTCTCTCTTTGACTTTTTCTTTTTTGTCTGAAGTGCAGTCTCGTTTTCAAAGGATCTTTTGATCTCCCCCCATACAAACTCGAAAAAGCCAATCTGTCCCACATTAATGAATCACTATCTGCTCTTATACTACCGCTGACACATCTCAGGCAGAACAGGGAATATTTACAAACATTTAATGGAGGTGGCGAGAGATGAGATGAGGGCTAAGGGATAAGGAGTCTGTAAGTCAGTCAGGCAGTGAGAAGGGGATCCAAACTGTAGGCATCTGCAAAATTGTATATTTGCATAATCAAGTCTGTCTGAAGGAAGATGTGTGTAATTAGGCTGCTTTAGGATCATGTCCAACAAACACATGGCTCTTGGGGAAGTTCACAAGTGTTCAGAAGTATACGGAAGTGTATTCAACAAATCATGGGTTTTTTATTAGATGGACATATTTTTTTAAGAACAGCTAGTAGATTTTAGTAGATTTATAATATTTAACTTTCTAACTGAGTCTCATAACGTGCACAATTTCTATCAAGATTTGTAATAATACAGACTTATTTATCGATTGATTGACTAATTTATTTATTAATTGACGGATGGATAGATTGATTAGTACATTGATTCACTGCATTTACATTTATTTATTTTTAGTTAATACCTTAACTTTGGCAAGTCTTTGTTTTATTTATTTGTTCATTTATTTTAAACCTTGTGTAACATAAAATGTGCATAAATTCTATCAAGATTTCTAATAATAAAGATTTATTTACTGATTGGTTGACTAATTGATTTATTATTTGATGGATGGATTAATTAGTACATTAGTAGTAGTTAATACTTTAACTTTGACAAGTGTTTGTTCATTTGTTTGCTTGTTTGTTTATTCATGCACCCCTCCCCACACACACGCAATGCATTAACCGTGTTACACACATTCATTTTTAAATAAATATAATTTGCAGCTCTGAAAATTATAATGTTTAGTAAATAAATATGCATAATTTCCGATATATTATTAAAATGTATTAATTTTCCAGACTCAATTATTGCTACCTTTTCTATATTATAACATTCACTTGATCTCTAAAACCATAATTTTCAGGAGGATTCTAAAAGCCCAAGCTATTTTGTGGCCCAATCAACACCAATCACCCAAATCCCTAACCCCCCATCGCTCTTCAATTTCGTCCATGACATCCCCCGCCATAATGTTGTCATAGGACTCATACTGGCCAGCAACACCCATGTTCTAAGAGTTAAACAACAAAAAATAAGGTCAATAATCTTGGTGTTCTGAGTTTCAGTAGTCATGTCAAAGCATTAATTAAATCGGCATACTATCATGTCAAAAACATTGCAAGAATTAGATGCTTTGTTTCCATTGAGGACTTTTGAAAAGAAATTTGCTCATGCTTTTATCACCAGCAGGGTGGATTACTGTAATGGACTCCTCACTGGCCTCCCTAAACAGACAATCCGACAGTTGCAGAATCCAGAACGATGCTGCCAGGATTCTTACAGGTCTTTGCACTGGCTCCCAGTTACATTCAGAATAGTTTTTAAAGTAATATTACTTGTCTATAAATCACTAAATGGACCTCAATATATTACATATATGCTTACTGAATACAAACCTAACAGATCACTCAGATCATTAGCATAAAGTAAATTAGAAATTCCAAGAGTTCAGTCAAAGCAGGGTGAATCGGCTTTCAGCTACTATGCCACCTGCTGCTGGAACCAGCTTCTAGAAATGATCAGATGTGCTCCAATATAAGGCTCATTTAAATCAAGATTTAAAACACATCTGTTCAGCTGTGCGCTTACTGAATGAGTACTGTGCTACGTTGACAGATTGCAGTATTATGTCTTACTTTTCTTTTATATTGTGTATGAAATGTGCTATATAAATATATTAGCTTTGCCTTGCCTGCCTTGCCTTGCCTTGCCATGACTTGTCTTACCTTGCCTTGGCTTACCTTGCCATACATACATACATATATACATACATACATACATACATACAGCAAGCAAGCATTATAAAGCATTTTAAACTTTGTAATAATTCCCAGCTTTTGAACAACAGAGTATAAACAGGCATCAATGTTTAAAGTAACAAAAAATGTAAATAAACACACAAAGCTTCATCCATCCCACCCCCAAATTATTTTATAAACATGCCAATGAGGTCTCTTAATTAAAGGCCATTAGTGTGCGTAGAAAAACAATACTCTGTTACTCTCCCTTGAACTCATCATGGGCAACCTTACGACCCTTGGAAGCATTAAAGGGCAGAGCAAGTTGAGCTATCAGAGGAAGGAGATCAGTGGGCCACAGCACATCTGTGAGCACTAATGATGTTTTCTCAGTCCAGAGGCTGCTCTCATCTTGTCCGCTCTAATGGGCTACCCATGATTATCAGGGTACGGAAACTGCCATGAGTCATCTACTATTATGGCAGCCTGTGCTAAAAGTCAACTGGAACCAACAATCAGAGCCCACTTTATCAGATGCACAGACTTGATGCTTTTAACATGAACAAAGCTTTCTCCCTATGACAGTTTCATGATTCAGGTGTGCTTAAAAAGAGGGAACAGTGGGTCGAAGGAAATGTAGAGAGAAAAGATAGCAGGGGTATTGATCCTTGTCCTCTTTCAGGAGACGCAGTGTGCATGCTTAATCCAAGAGCAATGGAGCGTGGAGCTTCACACATGCAGACTATGGGTGGTGACTATTGCATCGCAATGAAATGCCTGTGTTAACACGAAGAGGAGACTCTCATGAGGAATAAGAATTATGTGAGTGGAAATTTGGGTCAGACAACCCAAGAAGTGGCAATTTTTTTTTTCCATTACTGTTAATGCATGGTAAAGTACATGCATGTATGTATGAAAAAAAAGAAACACACAGTCTATAACATTCATCCAGTCAGTGTTTTTTAAACAAAATATTACAGTAAAAACAATAATATTGTGAAACAAAGATTTTATTTAATTTTATTTATGTATTTTGCTATTATTAATATACAACCCCCAAATCAGAAAATGTTGGGACGGTATAGAAAACGCAAATAAAAAAAGAAAGTAGAGATTTCCAAATTTACTTCGATTTATATTTCATTGCAGACAATATGAACACAAAATATTTCATGTTTTGTCTGTTCAACGTCATTTGATTTGTAAATATACATCCTGTCCTGTCATACAGATCTGCAACACTTTCCAAAAAAAGTTATGACAGGAGCCGTTTAGGGCTAGTAATCAGGTAAATTGGTCCTTTTGGAGCAAAGATGGGTCGAGTATCACCAGTTTGCAACAATGTTCTTCAAAGAAAGTTAGGAAGACATTTGTATATTTTACCTTCATTGGTGCATAACAATTAAAAGATCAAGGAATCTGGAGAAATTGCATTGCTTAAAGAGCCCCTATTATGGGTTTTTGAAATTGACCTTCCATGTAGTGTGTAACACAGCCCCTGTTATGGGTTTTTGAAATTGACCTTCCATGTAGTTCCCATATCGCGTCTAATGCCACGTTGAAAACGACGCCTTTCGGGGGTGAGGTGTCTGAATAACACTGTTGAGAACCGGGTACTGTTTATTGTGGTGTTAGCAAGTTTACTATGAAGTGTGTTTCGGGCATCCGCTGCGATCAGATCCAGTACCAATGTTGGCGACCCGGGGGCTTGATTAAACTGCTCTGGGCATTTTACTGTCTCACGCTGGTTTGGAAACAAATTAATTGCTGAACGATTCATATGGGATAATTAGGTAAAAATAAATGCATATTATAAGACTATGAAACCTTTTTTCATAGATTTTTTGACTTTGCATGCATATCAGCCTGTTGTTGGAGACCCATAAAACCAAAATATGACCCTTTTTAATGTATAATGGACTCTTTAACTGTGATCTCCGACCCATTAGGCAGCATTGCATCAAGAATCAACATTCATCTATAAGTGATATCACCACATAGGCTCAGGACTACTTTGGCAAACCTTTGTCAAGTACCACAATAGATAGTTACATCCTCAAATGCCAGTTTAAACTGTACTGTGCCAAATGGAAGCCCTATGTTAACAGTGTCTAGAAGCATCAGAAGCTCTGAGCTTGGAGGCATCTGGGATGGACCATCACATTGTGGTAACAAGTATTGTAACGTGTACTATTTTCCATAATGTCATACCAACCTTTTCTGATTTGAGGTTATATTGTGTATGTATAAATATTTATATATAATATTTTCATATCCTCTGTGAAGTGCTAAACAATGTTTTTTAGTATCCCTAAGTTTTAAAGATTCATTTGAAATAAATTTTAAAATATTCAATTATGATTGTTATTTATTTAAGTGTTTTTAATCTTTCAATTATAACACACATAGTGTCACATAACCACATAGTAATTCTTCCAAATCTTAATTAGCTCAGAATAAATAATAATAATAATAATAATAATAATAATAATAATTATTATTATTATTATTGTTATTATTATTATTATTAATATTATGTTAAAAGTACACGAAATCCATAGCAAAAACAACTACAACAAAACTAACAAAAAAGAAACCTTCATATCATGTCAAATGAAAAACATTGGACCTGAGACAGAAGTCTACAAATCTCAGGTTCAGATTCAATGTGTCAAGGCCTAGGGTCACTTGTCTGGTTTTGTTAAAGTCTCTATAGTCCCACTCTCTTTTATTCATACATTTTCCCTCCTCATTTGTGGACATTTCTGTGCTCAAGGACAAATGTAACAGGCTTGGTTTCCTCATATTCTAGCTTTGGCTCAACCCGTGAATGAAGATTAATAGTGGTGCGCAGTGGCAGGGTGATGCACTGTCATAGTTTGATGTTTTTTTGTGGCACTCATTTGACTTTTTTTTTGTGTTTGGTTGCAATGTTTGTTTGCTGATACATCCTTTTAGCTCATTACCCAGAGAACACTTTCAGATCTCACTTTCATGGAACACCATAGTTACCTGCTTCAGCACCCAAATAGCATCCAATTAACTCCAATTCTTTGCGTCTCTTTCCATAGTGACAGGCCTTTTCAAACCTGTGAATCAAACAAGTGCTCTGCCGCAGTCCTCCTAATGAGGCTGTAACACATGGAAAAGATCTTAAAGACTAGAAATATCCGCAAATGTGATACTGAAGTAAATCCCCAAAACAGTCCCCAAGACATGGCTGTATTATTTTATTAGCAAGTACATGCACTTGTGTTTAGAATTTACTTTAATTGGGCAGATGTAGGGTGATAATTTCTACTCGAGGTTTGGCTAGGTTTGTTTTGAGAAAAAAAAACACATTTACCAGGACTGCCACTTGTTGTTGATAAAATATATAGTAAAGTAATAACATTGTAACAATTTTGTTGTATTATGTGGGACTTTTAGACAGCAATAACACTAGTGTGTATTTGTTTTAAAATATTAATATTATTATTATTTTGAATATTTTACAATGAAAATGCTCACTGAGCAGACCGCTGTTTATACCGTGTTTTAGAAAACATTCTACGTTTACACTATACAACATAAAACACATGATATGCGACCATTCTCACTAACCAAAACTTTAACCCTAATCTTAATGATAATGGTGATATGAGAGGAGTTTGACGAATCAGAGAATGATATAGCCTGATCTGACGAGGAACGTGACAAAAGTTCAGTCGTACGAAAATGTACTATTTTAAAAAGGAGGAGTGACACCCAATCCCCCCCCTCCCCAAACCCAACCATCATTGGGGGATAAGCAAATCGTACTAAATTGTATGAACAAGATTGTATGAATTCATACGAATTAGCCACTAATCTGTTGATTATGTTAGAATAGCCAAGATGAGCAGTCACAAAGTGATTATAAAACTTTGCATTTTAAGCAGTCTAAACTGAATTGAAAAACCTGGAATTCCAAACTACATTTTCAAAATGCTCCATTTTTGTAAGTCGAATGTGCTGGTGTAGTGTAGTTCAGGCGCAACCATAGCAAAACTGTATGTTTTAAAATGAAAATGCATTAGTGTAAACTCCATCTTAGTTTGCACTTGCTGGTTTAGTCTATATTAGTTGCCATCAACACTAGTGAAATTTCATTTTAAAGTTGTGTTTAAAAATAGAGCGCTCATTGTCCAGGCTGTCATTTTCATTGCGTTTAGAAAAAAGTCAGAATCTTTGTTCACACTATAAAGCCTAAAACGCACAATAAGTTGACTATGCACACTTACTTCTTTTCATGCCATTTGTTTGTTTCTATGATTACAGTTTATATTCAGCTGCGGTTCAGTTCAATGCCTTTTTTTTGGTTAAATTCTTTTTGTTTTCATTATTATTTGATTGATTTGTTGTTTTCCTGCGTTTTGCTTTGGCCTTTGAACCATAAATCCCACCTACCCCAGCTGTGTTTGCACCAAAAACCGCAAGTCCAAATGTGATATTTATTTATACAACAATTAAAACAATAACTATGAACTATGAACTGCTGAATCAGCAATGACAATTGATTTATTCATTAGACATTATTGCCACTCACTGGCAGTTATAGTTTCTTATTTAAATAATTCATTCATTCATTTTCTTTGTCCCTTATTTATTAGGGGTCGCCACAGTGGAATGAACCACCAACTATTCTAGCATATATTTTACACAGCGGAGGCCCTTCCAGCCGCAACCCAGTACTGGGAAACACTCTTACATTGCACACACACTCATACAATATGGACAATTATGTTTACCTAATTTACCTATACCGCATGTCTTTTGGACAGGTTATGGAAGCTGTAATATGCAGTAGTTCCTATCAGTATTTTAATTAATATACAGTAATAGCATTTAGTTCATGCATCCTTGCATGAAAAACAAAAACCTACTTAAAAAAATACATGATCAGCTTATTGTGGTCTACAATTGTCATTTGTTTTCATTTTGTTGTTTGGAAGCTTAACATAATTACAGTTCTCTGAAATCTGTGCTCACAGAGCTCTGCATAAATCTCTACAGATTTCAGCAGAAAAAAAAAAAACTGTGTTCACAAAGCTCTGCATGTCCTCTGCCTCTTGACTACAATTTTAAAACTTTTTTTTTTGCTTTGATGATGCTTTCAGCTACCTAGGAGTGTAGTACTCTCAGCCATTTTATTAGATTTTACCACATTTGAACATTTCCTTTCAAGTCAGTACAAGAAATGGACCAAAAAAAAAGTATTGTCTGCAGATTCTCAGTTAGAGCAAGATATTTTCATATGAAAGCCAAACCCCATCTGCCATTTTATTGTGAACTTCAACATGTATTTCTCTCTCACTGTTAATTAACCTTTATTGACTTCCTGTTAGGTATTAAATTCCTGCTTTATCTCCTGACATTTAAATGACACATATAAAGTCAATGCGAAGTGTTGGATGAAGCTCCACACACACACACGACAGCTGCTGATGGCTTAGTCCTTCTATCCCTTTGTCAACTCTCGAGGGGCTATTAGACACGGGGTCTTTAATGACTGATTTCAGCGATAAATCAGCTTGAGGTGTTGTTAAGTGTACAGAAGACAGTTTTGTGCAACTTAACGGTATTACTGTATTGTTAGATTGATTGGGATGATTCTGCAGTGGGAGTGCATCTCCATAAAATATAATAAACAATCTTTAAAATTTTCGGGGTCGCTCAAAACATTTTTGTTGTTATCTGTGCTATCTGCAGTGCATTTCTGCATTTGCATGTGTTGTGAGTATTTTCATGCATGCGTTTAGTCAGAAATTGATGAATTAAAGATTACTATTTGCATATACATAAAATCTAATAAACGATCTATAACATTTTTGAGGCCCCCCGACACATTTTCGTTGTGGTCTGTGCTATTTGCAGTGCGTTTCTGTATTTGCATGTTTAGTGAGTATTTTTATGCGTAACAATCTATAAATACAATCAAGAAAAATATACATACTGTCTTCCCCAAATCTAACAGTATTCAAGTACAGTAACTAAATTATAAAAATAAAAATAATTCAATAAAAGTAGTCACAAACGGTACAATTTCTTATACTTTAATGCTTTTTTTAAAATCATTATACTGTACAATCAAAAACACATGCAAATGATATTGTGCAGCTCTTATTCTGGTTGCATTTACAGTTGGAGAAATACATTGAGGAAAAAATACATAAATACAATTCTGCTGCAAAGGTATCATTATCATAATAAATGGAGATAAAAGAACACAAAATATGTATCGTGTTAAAGATTTTAACCCTTAGTAAAACTAACAAATAACATTTAGAGGACCTTAACGGGTCTTTTGTTTAGTAGTATTATTATTTTTTATTTATATTTAATAGTTATTATGAAGCATGCTGGCATGTTTTTTTATTCTTTATTGTATTGTTTTTGTGTGATATTATTTTATTTCATTTATTTCATTTATTTCATTTATTTCATTTATTTCATTTTGTTTCATTTATTTATTTATTTATTTATTTATTTATTTATTTTTAATTGCCAATTTAATTGCCCCTGGTGGGATTAATAAAGATGTTAAACTTCTGGGGTAGTTCACCCAGAAATGAAAATTCTATAATCATTCACTCATCTTGTACTTATTCAAACCAATTTTAGTTTTATTTCTCTGTTGAACAAAAGAAGATATACTAAAGAATTTTTTTAAAGCAGTCATTTTTTGTTTCTGCTATTGTTGTCAATGGCTTTTTAAAAAAAAAAAAAACTTTGTTTAGAATAATGTGTTTTGTGTTTAAAAGAAACATTAATTTGTTTATCCTGAGTCCCCTTTTTAATTAGGGTTTGCCTCAGCGGAAGGAACCACCAACTTAACCAGCATGTGTTTTACACAGCGGATGCTCTTCCAGCTGCAATCCAGTACTGGAAAACATCCATACACACTCATTTACACACACACACTACGGCCAATTTAGTTCATTCAATTCACCTATAGCGCATGTCTTTGGACTGTGGGGGAAAACCGAAGCACCCAGAGGAAACCCACGGCAACATGGGGAGAACATGCAAACCCTACACTGAAATGCCAACTGACCCTGTCGGGACTCGAACCAGCAATCTTTCTGCGAAAGAAGGCGACATTGCTAACCACTGAGAAGCGGGTCGCCTTCAAAAGCAGCAGTAAATTAATAAACATTTAGAACCACTTTAGTTTGAGTGTGCATTTTCAATTTGGGTGAACTATCCCTTTAGATAGTGTATTTATCACCTAAACCAGTCGTTAAAAACTCTTTTGTTTGTTTTCTGTTTTGCATTCTGAAAGGTTATATGGTCAGCAGGGTAGCATCTGTCTTTTCAAAACACATAAATTCTCTTTAGGAGAAGGAATTGCTTGTGTTGATCTCTGTGGTCTCCAGTGATCTGAACACTGAGAGCAAAAATACAGAAGCAGTCTGCGATGGCATGATTCCGCGTGCCCTCTTGATGAAAGCAGAAAAGAAAGAGAGCAGCAGGGCTATAATATTGGTTATGCAGATGAAGGCAGCACACACCAAGGCATTGTGGGGAATAATTTGCCAAGTTTCTCTGGGGTTGTTTATGTTTAGTGGTAGGCGGTGAGGGGGTGGGGGGCGGGGTTGAGGGCAATTGTGGACCCTATGTGGGAAGGTCGGGTAGGCAGCCAGATATTAGCTTAAACCCCACGGGGCAGCTTTGCGCTAGTGCTGGTATGCTCCCATGGGTTCATAGGTCTCGGGGGCTCGTCCGGGTGACTGATTAGCTAGTGATAGCAGGCCTTTACCAGGTCACTAGTTCCCTTCCAGCCACTGTGTGCATGGCTCATTGCTCTCTGAAATGTTAAGCCAATAAGGCATAAAATGAGAGGGCTATTTCTGACGAAGTCGAGATATGATGAGCTCTATCGCTTCCATGGTCGGAGTGAAAGCAGTGCATTTGCTGACATCAAAAGATTAGCTTGCGCACAGGAACAGCTAAGTGTAAGTCTGCTGAAGACGTTAATTGAATAAAAATAGTAAATAAACAACAATTAGTGGGAACGAAGATTGGAAGAGCAAGATCAAGGGTAAATCGAAACATTATGGTGCATCATCAGGTGGCTTTGAGTTTTTTTTTTTGTACTCAAGTGGGTAGTATTATTTGGATGAAATCATGCGATGCACACAGAATAATTGCTCGGAGGGAAAATGCTAAGCAATTACTCGTTGTTATTTGGATCTAGGAGGGTTTCTGTCTTTAGACTGCTGTTATAAGGACATCTTGTTTGCTTGCCCTCATGTCGTCCAAACCCTAATTCTCTTTCTTCAAAAACAAACAAATATAGATCTGATCATACCAAGATGTTCTAGTACACGAGGTAGTGATTATATGAAGAATTATAACTGTAAAAATAACTACAGTATATTGGTGATTAGACCAGTGGATGATATTATTCTGTGAATATCTGTCTATATTTTTAAGCATTCATTAGTTAAAAATAGGTTGTAAAAAATAAATATACTTTTTTATTAGTTCTACTTTCGTAGTTTTGCTGTGAATTCTTCTATTCTTTAATATTTTAAATGAATAATAATTTAAACTTTTTTTCTTTTTTTTATTCAGTTATTATTATAATTTAGTTTTACAAATTTTAAACATAAGCACATATTTGGAAATGTTTTTAATCTGTTTTATCTTTAGTAAATTTAGTACCTCATCTCATAAAAAAAACTAATTAACATTTTTTTTATTAAATAAAAAATTCACAACACCACAAAAGCAACATTTATTTATTTATTTATTTATTTATTTATTTATTTATTTATGTGTGCAGGGCAGCACAGTGGCTTAGTGTTTAGCACTGTCATCTTACAGCAAGAAGGTCACTGGTTCGAGTCCCTGCTAGGCCAGTGGGCATTTCTATGTGGCAGTCCAAAGACATGCACTAGGTGAATTAGATTACCTAAATTGGCCATAGTGTATAAGTGTATGTCTTAATGTGAGAGTATATTGGTGTTTCCCAGTACTGGGTTGCAGCTGGAAGGGCATCCGCTGCGTAAAAACATATGGAATAGTTGGCGATTCATTCTGCTGTGGTAACCCCTGATAAAAAAAGCGACTAAGCCGAAGAAAAATGAATAAAAAATGTATGCACAAAAGGTCAACTAGACAGTTACATTGCCCATTGAAGATTGTATAATATTTATCTTAAACTTTCTGAAACAAACAATATGGCATCTAAATTTGAAGGATTTCTCATATGGTGACAGAAGGAGAGAAAACAACAGCTGCGATAAAGAAAAGTATAAAATTATTCTGTAAGTACGAGGGAGGATCTGCATCCATTTAAAAACCATCAGTTTTAGTGGAAATGCATTTATTCATTTGAAAATGCGAGTTGATTTTTTTTTTTCATCTCTGAATATAGCAAATATTTATAGTGGTTTTGCATTACTCATCCTGCACTCATTGGGTGCTAAAAGCATTGGTCTGAAATGTGATTGCTAATATTCCAAGGTAAGACAGAAGCTGAACCTCCTCGCTCTTCATTTCAATAGCAAATTAGACTTTTTCATTTCCTCTGTCTGTTTTCTGAGAGGTATTTTTGTTCCATGGCTCCACAGAGATCCATTAATGCACAAAACAGGTTCTCCATCAAATGCTCCACAATCCTAGCTGACAACTGAATAGCCCTGCATTCCCTCATTGCTGGATTTTTTTTCTTTATTCTCCTGTAATCCTCAACTCGCTCTTTCTTCTGCCTGATTTATTTTTTTATTCTCATTACCTCCCACTCTTGTTTTATCACCCACCATCTCATTCAGCTGATTACATTTAAAATTTAATCTGTAACCGTTTTCTCAGGTGTTGCGGTCAACGTGCAGACAACAACATTTTTAGCTTTATTTTCAGCATGACCTGCTCACAGAGCCAATTAAGAAAGTGACTTTCTTTTTTATGCTGAAAATGTTTAGTGCTTTTATTTGCAGAACATCTGTTGTCAAGGCTGCAAAAAAATATGACAACATCATAAATTTATAGGGAAGATACAGATGGATTATTCAAATTAGATGATAATTTTAGCAGTCAAAGTGAACCCCACAGTGCCGAGCAATCCTTCATAGTTTTTTAGCTCTAGGAGTGTTTATATTCTTAGAGAAAGTGAAACTTTTGTCTGAGACTGCTGTTACAAGGCCATATGAGGTCATATGTTCAAATGTTAAAAGTGCTGTATGTAAGTTTGTGACTCCTGTAAAGCATAAAAATACCATAACCTGTGCAGATATTTTTAAAAAATCCCAAGCGAACATACTTGTTTAACTGAAAAACAATGCTGAAGTCAGATTCTGCTTTGAAAATGGTCTTTCTGTGCCGGAACGCTGTCTTTGTTTAGGTAAATTTAACCTGCACAATGCCAGTTTAGCCATTTATAATTCAGCACCCCGGGTGGCCTTGTTGGTAAACAGCGTATTTCATTCATTCATTCAGAAAGACTCTAAAGGCATGCGTCCGTGACCGAAATAGACAGTATCAGACGTCAAAATGAGACAGATTCAGTTCCACATAAGGTTATTAATTAGCAATTGATATAAATATTATGAACGTAAACATTAGGTGAGCAGGTTACATTGTAACCGTGTGTCCTAACAACACACTTTGTGACGAGATACGCAGTAATGAACAGTTTGGCTTTGATATGTGATTGTGATTTTTATAGATATTTAATTAGCTCTATTATTTCTTATTTTTTAGTTTTTAACATTAGTTTTAGTAATTATAGTTACCCATCTACTATTTTATATCAGTCAGTTGCCTTTTCTAATTATTTGTTTATATATTTATGTATTATATTTGTTATGTATTTTAAATAAATGAATGAATTTATTTTTAATCTTATTTCAGCTTTATTAATCTTCATATTTATATCAGTTAAATAACTGGTTTATTAGTTGCAGTTTTGTTATTTTGATTATAAAAAAGCATAAATAATCCTGTAGTGACACGGTGACCTAGTGGTTAGCACTGTCATCTCACAACAAGAAGGTCACTGGTTCGAGTCCCAGCTGGGTCAGTTGGCA
The DNA here is from genome assembly GCA_903798205.1 of Danio tinwini. Taxonomy (NCBI): domain Eukaryota; kingdom Metazoa; phylum Chordata; class Actinopteri; order Cypriniformes; family Danionidae; genus Danio; species Danio tinwini. The sequence continues at coordinate 2,304,872 of CAIGQZ010032240.1, read as the reverse complement.
TTTGAGTCTAGAGTTTGCATGTTCTCCCTGTGTTGGCGTGGGTTGCCTCCGGGTGCTCTGGTTTCCCCAACAGTTCAAAACCATGCGTGAATTAAATAAACTAAATTGTCCATAGTGTATGTGTGTGTATTTGAAAGTGTATAGGTATTTCCCAGTACTGGGTTGCAGCTGGAAGAGCATCCGCTGTGTAAAACATATGCTGGATAAGTTGGCAGTTCATTCCACTGTAGCAACCCCAGATGAATATAGGGGTTAAGCCGAAGGAAAAAGAATGAATAAATAAATAATCCTTAAGAGAAAAAAATTGAAAGAAGTGTGAAGAACATTTTCTATCAGCCACTTTTTTCACTATAAAGCCTTTTGTTAAGTGGAAATGTTTTGTGGATGTTAAAGTCCACATGAACTGGACATTGCTAAGACTAATATATTAATTTGTTAAAGTACTTCCAACCAAAACAGAATATTGAGTAGGGGCCGGGCTTTCTTTTATTTCCTCACAGCAAACTAATGGTAAGAGGCGCGGTGTTATGACTATTGTGGTTGAAGCCATCACACTGACATAAACAGAGGTCAGGTTTGATTAAAGATTACCAAAACAAACTTTTTTTTCCCCCACTGTAAAACCGTAATGCAGAATTACAACATCACTTTTACCAATTCTAAAAAACATGTAAGCAACTGTTTTTATTTTCTCAAAACCACATTAACGTGATTAATGGGTCCTTTTGTAAAGAAATATGATTGTTGTGTGATTTATAACTTTTGATATATACTGCTATGGGGCTAAGTAAGTGAATAACCCTTCAAATTAAAGTCTTAATGCTCTGTATACCTGTTCAGACAAAGAGTACACAGAATACAGAAATTCTGCTCAACTAGGCCCAATGTTGCAATATTACAACGTTTTCCTAAAAGCTTAAAAATATCCCTAAAATATCTCCAATTTCTACATCAGATTCCTCCTAAAACAATATCTAAGAGGTCAAAAACATTTTGCAATTTTTTTATATTTTATATATATTTGGGTCTTACAGGGTTAACCTGCTTGGATTAAATGTTCACCTAAAGCACAGGTGTCAAATACAGTTCCTGGAGGGCCACAGCTATGCACAGTTTAGTTCCAACCCTAATTAAACACACCAGATCAAGCTATCTAAGTCCTTCAGTTTTGTTTGAAACCTACAGGTAAGTGTGTTGAAGCAGTGTTGGAACTAAACTATGCAAAACTGCGGCCCTCCAGGAACTGGATTTGACACCGGTGACCTCAAGAATAACAATGTGCAATGTGAATTTCAAGCAGACTATAAAGACTCTTTAGGAACCTTCCAAGCCATTTTTTTGTAGTAGTGTACAATTAATGTTTAATTTGGTGCAAACTATGCTTTGTAAAAAAATCCCTAAGGCCAAAAGTCTTAATGTTTAAAGAATCCCCACAAATGGCCCTGCATGGCCTAAAATCAAGTTTCTAGGATGCCATCTCAAAGTTTCAGTTGTTTTATTTTTCTAATACCATCCAACCCGATACTTCAGCACACCAGAGACGATTTACCACGTCCAGTCTCCCAGTGAGCTGAATCTCAAGAACAGGCCTGTTCCTCTAATGGACAGTAGTGTTTGCCTGAGCACACTAGGGCTTCAGGAATGATGGCTGCTTAGAAAACAACAATGCAACCACTTTTGCCCTGAGCATTTCTGTGTATCTTCTAATGGTGATGGATTGCACTTACTGTCTATTGAACCTTTCATTGAGGAATCCGTGGCACTTCATATTGTCTCAGGGTAACTAACTTCAAAAAGGGCCACCTACATTATTCGCCTACACACAGATGACTCAGTTACAAACAGTGGTGCATTGCTGGCATTCGGTTGCCACAGTGCTAATTCTGCCTGACTTCACCAGATAATTAAAGAGCCATTATTTTGAGATTAGATTTGTGGCAGATTAGTATTTTATCTGAAACCATTTTTTTTCTAATTTGAAATATCTTGTAAGGTCATTAGCATCTAAATGCATTGAATTAATAGTGTCATATGTGAGTTGTCATATTCGCACCGATCACTTTAATGCTGAAAAATGACTTGTCCATAAAATCATAACCATGAATGAATATTCTTTCCATTCTCTTTGGGCGTAGAAAATAGTTAAGTATTTTTCCAATATGCCTTTTTCCCCCTCTGATGGCACGAAATACAAATGGCTTTAATAACCTCTCTGCGACTGTACTACTGTTTTTCAATGGCAGGCACGATAGCAGCTGGAGCATCTCACATGTTGCCAGACTTTTATGTGCAATTAATGGTGTTCAGTTCCTGTGCTGTAGGGGGTCAGCATTACTCATACAGGCTAATAGCTACTGTACATGATACTATACGTGAATATGAACATTACTGAGAAAAAATGACACCATCAGTTGAAATATTCACAGTACCAAAATATTCCCAGACAAACATCAGCAGGGTAAAAGATCATTAAATCGTTAAATGCATATAAACATGTCTTTTTTACTCTTACTGGAGAGGTAGAATAAAGCAGATGCTATCGTATTTTCATACATATGCATTGGTTTTTATATTACGTTATTATTGCATACATATTTGTATGATTGAAATTATAGTTTTATTGAATGTTGATGAATTTGTGCACCGAATCAAGGGTAATGTAATTTTTTCTGCATTAAAGGTGCAGTAGATGATCTGCCAAATGCTAACCAGTTAGCATAATATCTTTGAAACACAGTCCTACTTCTGCCGTCCAAAGCCAAGCCTTGTGAAATCACAAACGCGCACATTATTGATGACAGTAGACAATCCACTACTAGATCACGCCAGTTAGAAAACTTTAGTACTTTATAATGCTACAATACCCAATGAAAAACTGTATTATATCTAGCACGTTTTCACTTGTGTAGCAAGCTAAACTTGTCATAATGTGCACTATTTCATGCATGCAAGGATCGCTGATCTCACTCACTCATGTGCTTTGTCCGAAAAGCGGCATGCATGCTTAGAGCGTAGTCGGTGGGACGCAAGAATTACACTTATTACTAAGCCATACTTATGCTATTTCAGACAAAATATTCACAGTAGCTTGGTAATTGATATTAGGAGCGCATCACAGGTTGTCATTGTTCAAAAATGAACCAATGTAAATGTATACCCAACTTTACCTCAGTAAAGCAGGCTCGGCAGAATAGCGCTATTTACTTGTGTTTTGTTGTTAAACTAAATAAA
>CAIGQZ010032240.1:2287003-2297624 GCA_903798205.1 Danio tinwini | reverse complement strand
TCCTTCCTTCCTTCCTTCCTTCCTTCCTTCCTTCCTTCCTTCCTTCCTTCCTTCTTTCCGGTACAGTGCATCTGGAAAGTATCCATATCGCTTCACAATTTATTTCTTCCCTCAAAATTCTACACACAATACCCCATAATGACAATGTGAAAAAAAAATTCTGAATTTATTAAAAATAAAAAAAACATAAAAAATCACATGTACATAAGTATTTACGGCATTTGCCGTGATGATCAATAACCCGATGGTCTCTCTGCATGAGCTTCAACATTCTTCTGTGGACAGAGGAGAACCTTACAGAAGGACAACCATCTGTGCAGCAATCCACCAATCAGGCCTGTATGGTAGAGTGGCCAGACGGAAGCCACTCCCCGACATGGAATTTGCCAAAAGGCATCTGAAGGACTCCCAGACCATAAGAAACCAAATTCTCTGGCCTGATGAGACTAAAATTGAACACTTTGGAGTGAATGCCAGGGGTTACGTTTGGAGAAAACCAGACACCGCTCATCACCAGGTTAATACCATCCCTACAGTGAAGCATGGTAGTGGCAGCATCATAGTGTGGAGATGTTTTTCAACAGCAGAAACTGGAAGACTAGTCAGGATAGAGGGATGAATGCAGGAATGGACAGAGACATCCTGAATAAAAACCTGCTTCAGAGTGCTCTTGACCTCAGACTGGGGCAATGATACATCTTCCAACAGGACAATGACCCAAAGCACACTGCCAAAATATCATTGGAGTAGCTTCATAACAACTCGGTGAATGTCCTTGAATGGCCCAGCCAGAGCCCAGACCTAAATCCTACTGAACATCTCTGGAGAGATCTGAAAATGCCTGTACACTGTCGCTTCCCATACAACCTGATAGAGCTTGAGGGGTATTGCAAAGAGGAATAGGCAAAAATTCCCAAAGACAGGTGTGCCAAGCTTGTGGCATCATATTTAAAAAGACGAGGCTGTAATTGCTGCCAAAGGTGCATCAACAAAGTATTTAGCAAAGGCTGTGAATACTTATGTACTTATAATTTTTTTCAGGTTTTTATTTTATTATTATATTTTTTTATATATAAATTAGCAACAATTTACATTTTTTTTTTTTTTCACATTGTCATCATAGGGTATTGCGTGTAGAATTTTGAGGAAATAAATGAATTTAACCCATTTTGGAATAAAGCTGTAACAAAAAAATTTGGAAAAAGTGAAGTGCTCTGGATACTTTCCGGATGCACTGTATCTACACAACCAGATCTCACTAGGAAACGTAACTATTTTACATATAGTTAGAAAAGTGGCTAATTTGTGCAAATGCATTTGATTTAATTGGTAAGAAAACATCAGATTTTTAGCAGGTGTGCCTCCAAACCTGACCCTTAGCCATACCCCTCATTGGGGGATGAACAATTGGTACTAAAATGTACAAAATAAGATCATACAAATTAATATGAATTAGCCACTACATCAAAAAACTACGAACCACATTGATCTACACACACACAAACCAAGTGCTGGCTTGTTGTAACACAATGTTGGGTCAAATATGGCAAACCCAATGTTGGGTTATTTAAAAAAAAAAAATCAGTTTAAATTACACATTTAACCCAACAGTTGGGTTTGTTTAATTTGACCCAACATTCGGTTGACAATACATTTTAGTCTATAATATCAATTATCATGTATCAGTCTATCTGACTATGTGTCTGTCTGTTTAATATTTACCTCATCCATCCATTCTTCCTTCCTTCCTTCCTTCCTTCCTTTTTCTTCCTTCCTTCCTTCCTTTTTCTTCCTTCCTTCCTTCCTTCCTTACTTCCTTCCTTCCTTCCTTCCTTTCTTCCTTCCTTCCTTCCTTTCATCCATCCATCCATCCATCCATCCATCCATCCATCCATCCATCCATCCATCCATCCATCCATCCATCCATCCATCCATCCAAAAAAACATTGTTTAGTTTAGTTTATTTTGGTAAAATTTGTTTAGATTAGATTATTTTAGACCATACTCAAACCTTGCGAGTACAACAGCTCATTATGTATGACAGTCACATGTGCTACCTGCTGCTGCATTTCGTGTAACTCCAAGACACCATCATTTCACCTGTTTTGAATCTGGTGCTTGTATCATTCAGTTTCTCAGCAGGGAAACTATCTCTTAAATCATTAGGACAGTGTATAAAATAGCATGGTTTACCCCCTAACAGCTTTGTTAATTACTGCTGGCGGCAAGACAGCATCTTCAGCTTAAACTTTTAGCCTGTTTTGTTCTTAAGCAAGTGTGATGTGAATGTAAAACAGATTTCTATTTGGGCCTTCGTTAAAAGTAGCCTATTTGTTCGTTTTCTGTTAATGCATGTTTTTCATCGCTCAGTCGCTGTCTCCCACTCTACCAGTTCCTTTTTGAAAGATGTATTTTTATAAAAAACATTATTTGTAGGCACAAAGACTGCTCATGTATTTGTTTACTAGCTCATGTAATTACCCATTTCAGGTTTCACTCTTACAAAAGAGACTAGATGTTTCTCTCTCAGGTGAGAGAGAAGAGTGGTAGTAAACTAATCGCATCGGCTTTGAGGCGCATAAAGCTTGTGACATTTTGCAAAGTTGTTTTATATATACAAAAAACCCAGTAATAAATGTAAGTATGTTTTTGTGAGTATGTTTTGTATGGGGTTGCATTTATACACTTATGTTGGGAAGTTTGAGGTCAGTACATTGTTTTTAATTATTTTTTTATGTTTTTTTTATTATTATTTATAATTAAATTGATCAGAAGTTACAGCAAAGAGATTTTCAGGATTTAAAAAAATGCTACATATAACAAATACATAATGCATTCTTCTGGAAACAGGATTTTTTGATGAGAAAGAAAATAAGCAGTTGTTTTTAAGATTGAAAGAACATCAGACATCAATAGAACTTTCAAGAACATAGATTTTTAAAACAAATATATATAGTTCTGACTAAAGTTCTTGGTGATTAAGTCCTAAACTTTGAGCCAACAAAGGATAAAACAACATGTATACAAGCACCACACAATTACTGTAATATCAATTATGAAGTAAATAAATAAAATCTATGTTAGAGACGGAACATCATTCGTTCGTTTCCTTAAGCTTAGTCTCTATTTTAGAGGTCGCCACGCCGGAATAAATGACCAACTATTCTGCCGTATGTTTTATGCAGCGGATGCCCTTCCAGTCGCAACCCAGTACTGGGAAACAACCATACACTCTCACATTCACACACTCATACACTACAGCTAATTTAGTTTATTAAATTCACTTCTAGCGTGTGTCTTGGGATTGTGGGGGAAACTGGAGCACCCAGAGGAAACCCACACAAACATGGGGAAAATATGCAAACTCCACACAGAAATGCCAACTGGCCCAGCCAGAAGTCGAACCAGCCACCAGACAACCACAACAGTGCTAACCACTGAGATACCGTGCCGCAGACTGAACATTACTTTTATTATTTATAATATATTTCACAGATTTGGCAAAACAATAATGAGCACATTCACATGTGTGAGCTGTAAATTAAACACAATTTTTCATTTTTGGGTGCAAGCATGCTCGCACATATGCATAAATAGAAATTGGAAGTATATATAACCTTTAACGTGTGTATAGTTCATAATTCACTTGAGAAGTACATAAAACAGGCATAATTTATTTAACATAAAGTCCAAGGTTTTAATTTTCATTCAACATATTTCACTGTCCTCCAGACACTGTCACTCTCAGTGTTTGAGGCTTGCATGCCAATTCACTATTCATGTTTAAGACTGACCGCCTTGTCTCTCACTTTATTTTTTTAAGCCCCACTTATGCAATATTCATATCAGTCTTTCCTCATGAATAATGGATTATTTTGTAGCATTCATCCTGTTAAACAGCAGACCTGCGATTGCCTCGCACGACCTTCTTTATCGTTTTCCTTGGCAGAGATGGTCTGGGAGGAGGTTGGCCTGAGGATGCATAAATGAAGAATGGAGCACGGCCTCTTAAGACATTACTCTGCGGATATATGCTCTTAATGGAACAGCATAATTCAAGGCGGCACGCTGAACGTCTTGCAAACATGCAATGCGGAGAGTAATGCATTGCCATGGGTGTAATGTACTGTGTAGCTAATAAACAGCAATGGCAATCTCTAATTAAAAAGAAAGCTTGGAATGAACATTCTGCCACAATTTTCTCCTTTCTCTCACTTAGTGCTCACGCCAAAGTGATTTATTATTATTTTTTTTTGCCAGAGATCAAAGGACTTCTTTAATGCGACCTGATGGGCTTGAGGTCCGCTGCCTTGCCAGGAAGTGAGGTCATTGGCCGGGAATCCAATGCGGTTGTTTAGAAATATGATTTTGTCGGCACATAGCTATGGATTACTGAAAGAAAATTGCATTATGTGTGATATAGTGCCCATAAGTCAGTGTGTGCTTTTTCTGCATTTTGCACTGGGCGTCGTTATGAATATCTTAGGCGAATTTGATGTGGGAAAACAAATAGTGGCAAAAACAGCCAGACAAGAAATAAAATCCAATAATTAAAACAGCATGAGGAGTCTGCTGAAATGTTGCTGCAATGGGGACCTGGATGCTCTCTCTTCTGTTTAAAAACACAAAGCCATTGCCATTCTGTTGTTTTTTTCCCCCTCAAGATATAAGGGCTAACATTTTTTTCTTTTTTTTCTGATTCAGTAGCATGCTGTCGAGCTATTTTTGGTGTATTTAACTTGCTGTTGAGATCACATTGTAAGTTTATCTTAACAGACCGTATTTGCTTTAGTTAATAATTATATGTGCTATACAGTATGTGCTACTGTACAGATACATGTCTTAGTGAAATAATCTAATTATTCAAAACATTTCAGATTGAAATAAGGGACTCGCCTTTTGGATTAATAACAAGTATTCCTTAGTTTTGACTTTCACAAAAATGGCTGTCATTCTGAATGAAACATCAAATCACTCAAGTGATTAAAAATTAAGGAGAGGAAAAAAAAACTCATGGCATTTCTCATAAAAAGTGTCCTGGCCAAGCTTCATCTATTGGTCCTTACCCATGATGGCCTCTTAATAATTCCACTCCACTGAATTGGCCCTATCCTTTTCTCGCCACCTTTAGCTGGTGTGTAATTGAATCCTTCACTCAAATGATTCGTTCAGAAGGACAACTGATTCAAACATCACAGAGAAAAACTGACTTCATAAATGAGTCGACTAGCTTTTTGGCTGAATCATACATTCATTCATTTATTCATTCATTTTCTTTTCGGCTTAGTCCCTTTATTAATCTGGGGTCGCCACAGCGGAATGAACCGCCAACTTATCTAGCATATGTTTTACGCAGTGCATGTCCTTCCAGCTGCAACCCATCTTTGGAAAACATTCATACACACTCATTCACACACATACACTAAGGACAATTAAGCTTACCCAATTCACCTATACCACATGTTTTTGGATTTGTGGGGGAAACCGGAGCACCGGAGGAATCCCACGCAAACATGGGGAGAACATGCAAACTCCACACAGAAATGTCAACTATGTAGTCATTTGTCGCATTATCTCAAAGTGTATATTAATGATTGTATGCATTTAATCATAATACAACTTAATAATCAGTAAAGACTGCTACTTAAAAGTATTGGTAGAATTATTTTTCTTCTTTTTCGAATGTAAAGAACTGTCTTCCCACCTTTCAGTTACAGTATAATGCTGTCATGCTATTTCAAATGTATTAAATTCTCTATGCTTTATATGCTACTGAAAACACCTCTGAAGTTTATCTCAGCAGACTGTAATTGCCGGTTATGGGTTGAGCATATAGATTCTAAAGGATTAACTTCACTGCAAAGAAGGTACAGATAAGCATGAGGTGAAAGGTAATCCCTTCACCGAAAGCTGTGTAAACCATTTGTGCCAAGGGACATCACAATGCTATAAAGCTTTGAGCTTTTTAAAAGGATATTTTCTTTCCCCCCTCTTTGTGCTATCGTTCCATCAGTTCCTCCCCACAGAAATCCGCTAGACTGAAGCTGTTTGTGCAACTTTGTTTGGACTGGTGATGGCCAAGAGTCTGCTGGCTCTCTCTGGAGTGTTTGTCAGAGTAATTTGCGTGCCAACAAAGTTCTCTTGCAACCTCTGTATATCATTCCAACTCTCACTTTGTGGCCAAGCAGACTGACCTCACATCACACTGTGAGCTATAGATAGAGTCACTCACACCAGCTCAATTTGATCTATTTTGGTTCTTTGTCTCTTAGGGATATACTCGATTACAACTCATTCTAGGCCAAAATGGTCTATGTAAATCCTAGTTTTGGCTTCAAACAACACTCAAACACACTGGATTGTTCACTGACTGCCTAATGCATATTTCATTAAAAAAGGACTTGTATGAACTGTCAAGCTATAATCAGATTGGCTGGCTTTTTTATTGTTTTTTTGGTCTGCCTAAAAGTTTTTCTTACAGAGTAATGTGACTGAGTATTTAAGTTATTTGTTCAAATGATTCTTTAAAAAATACTGATTCATTCATAAACAAAACTAAAGACAATTGCCTTCATCAAGAAGCAAAACAAATGAGTAAGTGAGTAAAAAAGTGAGTGAGTAAATGTGAGTGAGTGAATAAATAATTTAACTGATTTGTTCAAAAACACTGATTTCTTCAGCAGCAAACTGACTGAGTTGCTATTAGATCAATTCATTAACCCTTTCATGTGTATGATCACACTGGTTTTATCAGCCTTGGCTGGTCCCTGAAGTGTATGATCACACCGGTGTGATAAGAACGTTCAGAGCGCCTGTCATCAACTGCTAAAATTTAAATCTGACTGTATGTGCAGAGCCACAGAAAGAGGTGTGCAGCGATTGTCATAAATCACAATTTATACCCGCTTTCAAACAAATAACATTTATTTTAGGTTTCAGACATTCAAATACACATAACTACAAGCAAAACATACCATTTAAGGTTTGTAAAATACATGTGGATGTCTACGGAGACGGCAATAATAATTATTTTTAATTAATTATTGGACGATGCTTTGTTGCTTTGTTCACGTAAGATACATAACTGTTTATGTTACTAAAATATTTTCTCAGACAAGTTGCTTACCTTTATATATTTCGGAAGAAAATTATGGAAAAACATGACGTAAATCCAGCAGCTCTGATCTTTCCTGCGGTTGTTGCTGGAAGGGATACACCTGCAATCTGAAGTTAACAAGAAGTATTTATATTATTTATAAAATTAGAAATTAATTGTATTTTATTAGTGTCTACCCCTACCTAAACCCAACCCTTACGATAATGTAAACATGTTATTTGTTTTACAGTGTCACTAAAATTATGCTATAATGACATGAGCATACTCAGTTGTATCCCCTCTACACTACACTTTTTATAATTTACACAATGTTATAATTATTTAATCTATTTGTTCAAAAATACTGATTCCTTCAACAACACTACAAAACAAGTGACAAAGTGACTGAATCATTAATTTAGTTGATTCTTTGAAACATTAATTCAACAAGCAAAACAAGTGAATCAGTGAGTGATCAGTTTCATTCAAATTTTTTAATTTTCCAGCAACAAAACGAGCATCCGAGTAAGTGATTGAATCATTCAGTCAGCTAATTTTATTCAGAAACAATGCATTATTTGCGAAAAACTCCTATGTTGCCTTGCTGGGATACACACATCAGTTAATCAACTTAGTTTTAGGGTTGAACGTTTTTCATTGGCAGATCAGAAATAGACAAAATCTGGGACAATATATGTTTAAAATGTAATACTTAAATGTAAGTCACTCAATATCTGACTTATTATTTGCTAAACAATACATCATTTATGGATTATATGTATGGATTATGGTTAGATTATGTTCAAATTTTTATATGAAATGTCTTACCACAAAATGAGTAAAAGTCCTGGCAGCAATCACACTTCTGTAACATAACATGACATGCTTCCACATACAGCATTACTCATTCGCTTTAAAACTGAACACTCAACAGTTCTTCACAGCTTCCAAGTCTTTCTTCTGTCAGGGGGCCAATTGCCTTGTAGACACTTCATGCATAGAAAACAACACAAAGACAGCTCACATATGTGTCACAGCACAAATGCTGGAAGATGTCAACAGCTGGCATGATGCACAGAAACAAGCACACTAGCAATCAAAGACAATTTCTTACATCCAGTTGTAGAGGTAGCAAAAAAAAAAGAAAAAGAAAAAGGCAGACTGAGCACTTTTGATGCCCCAATGGTCATGTCCAGTCTGATCTAACGAGGAAACGAAAGTATTTTACGTTTTGTCAGTTTAGTGGCTAATTTGTACAAATTCGTAAAAGTTAAGTCGTACGAAAATGTACAATTTTAAAAATGAGGCATAACACCCAACCCCACCCCTTAAACCCAACCGTCATTGGGTGATGAGCAAATTGTAGTCATTTGTACGAATTAAATCATACGAATTCATACAAATTGGCCACTAAATCAAAAAGTTACAAATTGTCGTGAGATAGCGTTGTCATGTCTCATTACAATGTTTGTACGCCCATACACCTCAGCATGGTCAAGTTAGGAGCAATGCATGATTTATTTCACACCAAACTGAAAGGACTGAAAAGGACTGAAACCATGGTTTAATGCTGTGTGACTAACATATCTGATGAGCTGTCTCAATGGAAAGCGGTGTTACTATGGGGATGTGACTACCAAGACTTACACTTGGTGAAGGCAGATGTTTTTTTTTTTGTATATAAAATTGCAAGGGCACATAGAGATTGGGGGTTGGAGAACATTCATCAAAATGAACCTCTTCAGCTGGCACTGTCTACATAAGACCTTGTTTCCTGCTCAAGACCTCCATGTTTTCACAATGCCATATTTTATGATTAGGCAAGCGAAGACAGAAACAAAGTGCCTTTTGTTTATGGAAAAGACTACCTGTTGCTAGCATTGTGAAATCTCCCGGGGGAAACATGTCTACGAGTATTGATTTTGTGATTGATCGATATATTGTGCTTGACGCAACAGTGACACAGTTTGACAAATCTATCTAAAGGTGAGAAAAAGGCACTTTGGATGACAACAAAAACAAGAAATGTTTTTTTGTGAATAATAGCCAAAGTTATTGATTTGTTTAACTTTCCAAGGGAATGCAAAATATCTGTAATGCACTGTTGTGATTGTTAGGTATTTCTGAAATGAATACAAACATTTTATATTATTGTATAGATTTAATATAGCATTGAAATATTTCGGAATAAAGCACACATATTTGTATGCATGGTTTATGAGGACTCTCCATAGGCATACTTAATTTTAAACATCAAAAAAAACAAACTGCTTATTATATGCCTTTCCCCAATCCCTAAACCAAACCCTCACAGGAAATGTGGTTAAAAGCATTTTTGGTTCATGAGAACACAAGACATGTCCTTGTAAATCACCCTAATGCAGTAGAAATAGGTCATATCCAGGGCCAGACAGAATCTGTGGATGTTTTTTGCTATTTCTGAGGAGAATTTTGGTAAAAATCTGCGGATTTCTGCGGAATTATTTTAGGAGTATCATAGCTAAAACCTTAAAATGTGAAACAAAAAATTATATCTTTTTAACTTTTATTTAATGTTTAAAATGCAAATCCAATTAGATTAACAGTAAATAGGTAACTGTAAGTAAATAAACAGAATTAATGATGGGCTAAAAATCTTGCTTTATAAACCACATAATCGTGTCTTTATAAACCACATAAACAAAAATGTGTTATACTTCTACTCACCCTCACACTCACCTAATTTTTTACAGTAGAATATTACAGAAAATTATATTTTGATTATAAATGATAACTGTGGTTATTTTGTGATTTATGTAATTAACATCAGCAGATATAGGCACTTTGAGATACTAGGGGTGCTTTCACATCTAGACTTTTGTTTCGGAACCTGGCGAGTTTCCCCAGTTAGCGCGGTTCGTTTAACTTATGTAAAAACAGCAATCGTGCTTGGATCCACGCCAAAACAATCGCTCCAACATCGCCTGAATGAGGTGCTCTCGGCTTGTAATAAGCAAATACTGTACAGCTATATGAAGAGACAATTATAAGTAGGGCAGATGTCATCCTAAGGGTAAATATGCGTTTCATTTAAAATACGAAAGTAAAAGCATGCTGAGCTATTAATGAGAGCTGTTTGTCTGTTAGGAAAATTGACCAAAGCTCCAACGGCTATGTATGAGAAAGTCTTACCTCTCTGATATTTGGTGACGATGTCTATGGGTGTCACTATTCAAAATTAAAGCGCATGACAGCTGAGCGAGACTGTGAAATAAACAAAACACGGTGAAACTTTGACCAATGTAACAAGGGTTTACGCGCACGTGACTTGTTTTGGTTATTTTGGTCCGTTTAGAAACTTTGCCATGCAAAAGCAAACCACAGCAAGAACAAAAAATAAACATTGTAACAATTTTAATCCCTGTTTTGGAACAAAACAATTTATCTACAGGTATGAAAGCACCCTAAATGAATGAAGGAGAGAAAGAAGGAAGGAAGGAAGAAAGAAAGAAAGAAAGAAAGAAAGAAAGAAAGAAAGAAAGAAAG
>CAIGQZ010032240.1:2229765-2252115 GCA_903798205.1 Danio tinwini | reverse complement strand
AATAATAATAATAATAATAATAATAATAATAATAATAATAATAATAATAATAATAATAATATCAATAATAATAATTCCTTACATTTATATACCAATTTTTCTGGAGACTTAAAGTGCTTTACACATTTTTGGGGGGAATCCCCTCATCCACCACCAGTGTGCAGCATCCACCTGGATTGACATGACAGCAGCCATATTGCACACCACACACCAGCTATTTGGTGGAGAGGAGACAGAGTGATGAAGCCAATTTTGATATGGGGATTGGTAGGAGGCCATGAAGGACAGAGGCCAGTGGGAAAATTTGGCCAGGATGCTGGGGTTAAACCTGGGATACAGAGAGTCAGGACTTCGGTTTAATTTCGGTTCTCATCTGATAGACAGCACTCACTGAGCAGTATAGAGTACCCATCATTATACTGGGGTGTTACGGTCCACATAGACTGCAGGTTGAGTGCCTCCTGCTGGTCTCACTAACATCACTTCCGGCAGCAACTTAGCTTTCCCATGTTGTCTCCCATCCAGGTACTGACTGTGCTCAGCCCTACTTAGCCTCAGTGGGTGACCATGTGAGAGTTGCAGAGCTAGCTGTCGACTTCTGTTTTATTTACACAAACCAGGCATAATACTTAAAGACATGAACCTTTTTTTTTCAGAAATAAATTGCACAAAAATATTAATGAATCAAAATTGATGCTGTTTCTAATCACTGATTTATCTAATATGGTAATTACAAGAAACAATCAAAAACAACTTTGTTGTTAATAAAAGCAGTGGCTTTGTAAACAAACTGGAATTTGAAATGGGTACAAGTATTTTATTAATTTACATATATTTTTTGTAGTTACTTACCCAAGTCACCTATAGCGCATGTCTTTGGACTGTTGGGGAAACCGGAGCACTCAGAAGAATCCCACGCAAACATAGGGAGAACATTGTGCTACCCACAAAGCCACCGTGTTGCCAATATTAATATATAATATATTTAAAATGTGTGTTTGTAAATAAATAGTTTTTATAAGTTATTGGATTTTATGATATTAACGTTTTCTTATTTATTTGTTTTCTGAAGATGTGGTAGAAAAATAATAAGCAAAATCAAAACGATTGTATTCTGTTAGCAGTCCTGTTTTTAAATGTACTGTAGAAAATAAAATTCTGTTTATTTATTTATTTTTAAAATAATAAATGGTTTGGCTTTAATCCATAATCAGTATAACCATCAATTATTTCATTATGTAAACAAAAGATTAAGTACTTAATCTCCATCTTACAATCATATACGTAGAGCATGGAATGGAAAACTGATACTATAAACTTATGATAAAGCATTCTTGAGCGTGTGCTTACTGCTGCATAATAATATCAAATGTTATGAACATGTAGATAAATATATGTAGAATATATGTTGTATAATCAATGAGATGTGTTGTTAGTATGCTCTTTAAAAACAACAAATTGCACACTATGCATACATTTCCGAAGACTGACATGCAAGAGCATTTGTTATATAGGAGCTCGGCTCGGCTTCCCAGGAGTTGTTTATGATGGGATGAAACCAGCTGGAAGCACTTGTGATTGAGCAAAGTGGAGTGGATCTAGCTTGTGTAATGCAGTTGTTGAGTTTAGATTGTGACAGATGGTGGACACCAGATTTAAACGGGCAAACATCTTCGAGCACATACTGTACACACAGTATTCCAAAAAGCATCCGCTTTTAAGGCAGTACACACAATTTAATACCTAAAACACAATCTATTATGGTCAGCCTATGTGGTTTAGCTATTTTAGACTCAAACTACCTGTGTCCATTGAGTACAAATGGATGCAGGTTGAGAAACAGCCCCATGTGGTAGGAGTCTATATATAAGCAATGAGGCAACCCCAGGGGTTTTGCACAGGGTTTATTGCCTGAGGCAAAGCAGGCACATAGTTATATCCAGGTGTATTAAATGGTAGCCCATCCAACTGTTTAATGCTTTGTGAAATATGATTTAATGGTTGAAAGTGTAATAAAATTTCCATATTGTACACAGCAATTAGGTTGATTTAAAATGTACTGTGTTAAAAGCTACTGACGAAAAGTAGCAAAGCGTCATCCATCAGAGGTCTGAAGAAAAGAACAAACATTTGTATTTTTTTTACATTATTCCATTTGGAAAGAACAAGCCCTTGTGACCGTTTGCAGAGACAGAAAGTGAGTGTTAGATGATAAACGTCCATCCAAATGAAACATATCTTTAGCCTTTGAGGGCTATGTGTGTGTGTGTGTGTGCTTACTGTAGGATGAGGACAGAATAAATATGCAGCGGACACAGAGAGACTACTGCTGTACAGCTCATCTGACTGGCTTTTATCATATTTCATTATTCATATTATTTATATGATGCATTAGTGGATCTCCCTGTGTATTATAGCCGCATTTACCAGCCGTCCCTTTTTCTGAATCTCTCCAGTGGCTCTGGGTGCAGAGTTGTAAAAGCCTGCAGCGTTTTCAAGTGTGCTTTTTCAACAATGCCCCGGGTCAGGAAGATGGCGGGTGGAAAAGTGAAATGAAATGTAAAGCACCACTGAGTTCTGTTTCTGCTCTGCTTCAGTTTTGTCTGGCGTCTGGCTGTTTTCTTTCTATTTCTATTTGCAGCATGTGCCAAAGCTATTTCAGTGACTCTGCTGTGGGTCATGAGGCAATGGTCTTTAAAACATACAGCAATTCTGATTTATTTGTGAAATGGCACATCCTGTTTTAATATGGTCCAAATGTAAAAGAATACATTTTATGGATCAGTATTTTATGATCAAATGATTTAAGAATTGTTTAATTGATAAAATTGATTTAAAAAATGTACTCAAATATATTTAATCTGCAAAACTTTACAATAAGGTTGTATTAGTTAATGCAGGACAAGGATAAACTTATTACAGTATTTATTCATATTAGATAATTAAAAAAATTATTTTTATTGTTAGTTCATGTTAACTCAGTACATTAACTATTGTTAACAAGCATGAATTTCTATTTTAAACAGGCATTAGTGAATGAAAAAAAATGCTGTTCAAGTACAGTAGTATTGTTCATTATTAGACCATGTTAGTAAATACATTAATTTACATTAACTAAAGCAACCTTATTGTAAAGTATGACCATTTAATCTATGTTCTAAAAATACACAAGTTTTATAAATATAGATATTTAATTGAATTGGATTTATGAGTGTATTTACAAAAATACAATAATAATAAAACAAATGTAAACCAAATTATTTTTTATAAGCCAACAGTGCACGTGATCCTGTAAATGTAAAAAAAATTAAATAGTATGATGAGATTACAAAAGATTATTAAAGTCTCCTAAACATGGTTTACTTGCATCGCCATGCTATTAATTTGCATAAATTATTGGATTATTTTGGATTATTTAATTAAGAGTTATCAGTTGTTATTAATGATGTGATTATGTGATAACAGTACTTTTTATTATCTGAGGAGCAACATTGTTGTAAACGAACAGCCATTTTATTAACAAAGGTGTATTGTTACTGACCCAGAAGGGGATTAATGCTGAGCTTCACATAGTACCTTATTGTAAAATTATAGATACCATGTATTTGTAAATTGTTATCCAAAAAAATTAAACCATTAACCAATAAAGGTAGGTGAATGCCACAAGCTAGTATTTTTCATTCATTTATTTGCGTTTTAGGCGATGCGGGGGCGCTGTAGGTAGTGCTGTTGCCTCACAGCAAAAAGGTTGCTGGTTCGAGCCTCGGCTGGGTCAGTTGGCGTTTGCATGTTCTCCCCATATTTGCGTGGGTTTCCTCCGGGGGCTCCAGTTTCTCCTACAAGTCCAAAGACATGCTCTATAGGTGAATTGTGTAAGCTAAATTGTCCGTAGTGTATGTGTGTGGATGAGTGTGTATGGGTGTTTCCCAGTGATAGGTTGCAGCTGGAAGGGCATCCGCTGCGTAAAAACATGTGCTGGATAAGTTGGCGGTTCATTCAGCTGTGACGACCCCAGATTAATAAAGGGACTAAGCCGAAAAGAAAATGAAATATTTGCATTTTAGTGTGGTTTATTGCATTTTTATTTATTTTTTAATAGAGAAATGGGAGGAAACCTTTTTTGTGACACTATAGTGTAACAGTGTACCATAAAACATAAAAGTACTTCAATTTTCAAGCCAGCTTTGTCATGTCTCTCTTGATGTTGCAGAGTCAAAAAAACTTTGTATGGCTTTTATTTCAGTGTGATAGCTAAATTCATGGTTGGATAAGATAAATAAGCTTAACTGATTAGATGTGATATAAATGTAGCATGTGCATTAGGGTTCTGTGATTGAAGTTGCTTTGGCCCTCAAATCACTAATCAAATCAAATTACTAATCACCCCTGAATCTAAATATTCTAAATATTTCCAACTTTATTCAACTCAGATTTTGTAATGTATTCCTTGGACTGAGCAAGCAGAAAGCTCCTTGGTTTGAAAGTGACTTCTGTGAGTTTTTTGGTCCAAATGTTGCTAATGTGAAATTCATTAATACCACATTTTTAATCAGGAGCATAATTTTCTTTTAATATGTTTTAAAGCTGAAAACTAGTTTTTTTTAATGGTAGATCTCAATGTAATCCTATCCATCCAAAGCTGCTAATATTTAAATATGATCTGGTAATCGCATATACCTACTTTTTTGGTTAACAGTACAATAGTTGAAATATTGAAAGCCGTGCTTAAGATTCCATTAAAAAGACACCCATTCCTCCATTCCAGATGGAAATCAGATTAACTTGAAAATTCTGCCAGCTGGAATAAATGATTTTTGTAGTTGAATGGCTTACAAAATGAGGCAGTCATTTACTTTGACCTCATCTCATTAACATCATGTCACAACGTAAGACTTATTTTCTGATCTAGATGAGACTTACATGCTAAAGGTTCTCAGCCGACCCTTAGATCTCGACTTTTTCAATAAAAAAAAAGGTATTTGTTAGTTTGTTTGCTTGTTTGATTACCAGCGACTCTGGCAGTATGGAATGTAACATCTATAAATAGTGAGAAAATGTGAAGGTTCCTTTTTTCAGAGCTCAGAAATGTTCATTTTCTTTCCTTTCTTTTCTCTTTTTTAATCCTGCTTTGCATGTTGTGGCCAGGGGCCGACTAATGGTAGTGTGATGAGGCAGAGAGTGAGGTGCTCGTTAAAGAGCCCGCAGGGGGGTCGGTGCTCGTCTGCATATGTGTGCGTGTGTGTGGGCAAAGACCCCCCGGGAGATGTATAATCATTCCCATTATTAATGACATGGACTGCTAGGCCAGAGGGTGGAGATGGGGTGAGAGTGAGATGTAGCTTGTGTGCCTTCTGTGAGGCATAATTTACATTGCACGGCGCTGGCATCAGATGAACTAATCAAAAATGAAAGTAAAGACAAAACTGGGGGAGGAAAAATGATTTGAGTTGGTTTTGATCATCTTTTATTCTCTATTGTGATGTAAATACTAGTGAAATGGCTATTTAAACTGGGAATAAAATATGTTTAAAAGTAATCACTGTGTTATGAAGACTATTAGAATGGCCCTATAATTCAAGTAAAAAAAAGCAAAAAAATAGTATGGATTTGTGTACATATATGATGTACAGTAGTTAAGTAATATCATTACGCCAATAGAATCAACTTGTGAGAATGGTTGTGAATTGTAAGCTAGAGCAGTGCATTTTTGCAACATAGGCTCATTCTGAAAACGTAGCTCTATATATGTTTCTGGAGATTGTGAATTATGTGTCCAAAGCTACCTATGGCTGCATTTCGTCTTTAATGCTACGAGGCGGAATGATGCCATTCTGTTTCTTGCTAACCAGCTGACCGCTTACATGCATGTAGACAGCTTTTACACTGTTATCAGTTTGTCCGGTAGCTCGACACGTATGTCGGTGGACTTGAGATGCAGATCGGAGTTGTCCGTGACGATGGGGTTCGAGTCTGGTGAAGAATGATTCCAAAAAGCTAAGACAAGGTAAGACAAAAACCAAAGCTAAAAAAATGTAATAATCAAATCAATAACAGGGTAAGAATGCGGTAAAATCTGAAAACGTGGAAAAAATCAGGGGGCTTTTCTTTTTCTGGATTGCTTTTCAAAACACTGCAATTAGGTTTAGGGAAGAGGGTGGGTGGGTCATTTGGGGCTTTTTTAAACAGTGTTGGTTGGGTTTAGGAAAAAGGGGGGTGGGGGGGTCAGTCAGTGTCCTCTGGTGGATTTACTTAAGAACAGCTGGTGCGAATGGCACTCGCGAGAGAAATTTGAGATCTAAAAAAGTGTACACCGCATCCTCTGGTGGATTCGCAAAAACAAAAACTGCAAAAAAGCATAGCTCCTGGGACATATTTTGCTATCTACCGAAATGTATATAGGGGTACGTAATCAGAATGAGCCTGGGTTGCATTTTTGTCAATGCTGTGATTCAGTGAGTCATTTGAGCTAATTATATAGACAGTCACTTGCTTAATTTCTAAATGAATCAGTCACTTTAAACAAATTATTTGAATGATTGATTTAATCAGTAAGGGACAGGCTCCCACTAACTTACAGTTTTAATGTCATATTTATTTCTGACAAAGTTAAAGCAGCCAATGAACCAGTTCATTTATGTTAGATCTCTGTGTTATCCTAATATTCTATTAAATACATCAATTTCTTTATTAAATGCAGCTAACTTGAACAACTAACTTACAGTTTTGATATCATATTTATTTATTTTAAACTTAAAGCTGCTAAGGTACCAGCAAAAAAATAAAAATAATAATAAATACACTCAGCAAAACATCATCTAATTGTTGTTAATAACAAATGAGCATGATCACAAATGTGATACTGATTTTATACAATGTGGTACTGTGGTGCTTTGTCAGTCAGTTAAAGTCATTCATTTCCAATATTACAATATATTTATCAGTAAGGCACACCCCATGGTGGGAGTTGATGTGGATGTTATCCATTAGGAACAGTTGTTTGGTTAAATTTTGGTGAAACTTTATTTTTGCAAACTTTTTACAAAAAAAAGTCCTTTTTGATCCACATCTGTTGTGATGCTGCTGAAGTAAAATATTGTTCTGGTAAAAACGTCAGTTGAATAAAATAACTGAAATGCAGAGTAGGCTACCATGTGTGTTTTTATTGTTGTCAACAATATAGAAAAAGGAAGGTTATAGTTTAAAAATGTATCCAAAATATTTAGAGAAATAATGAGACACATATTGAAGGAGATAATACTGTAAAATAACTTTGGTTTCTTTTTTTCTGCTCAGCTTAAGTTGCCGTTGTTTTAAAGCGCCCTGTAACTGGTGAACCTCATCCACTTTCTGGTTGGCATGAAATTCAAACTCGCATGCATTTTGTGTAGATAAACACAATTTGTAATATAACATTTTCATGTTGTGTCTCTAGGCTTAATGATTCATTTTATTTACAATGAGTCATGTAAAAAACCTACATGCCTCACGTCAGTGGCAGTTCTAGTTTAAATGGCACCCTGGGCGAACCACCTGCTGTTAAAAATGTACTTAGAAATTAAATTATTATTAATAAATAATAATAATAATAATAATAATAATAATAATAATAATTATTATTATTATTATTATTATTATAAATAAATAAATAAATAAATAAATAACAGAAATCAATCCTTAATGTAACTAGAAAAATGTAGACACAACTGGAGTGATATGCTAAGAAATCTTTTGCTTGAATATTAAAGACAATTCTATAGAATACAAAAAATATATATATATTTTAAGTAATTATCTGTTGTCTTAGACCCGACTCATGGCTGAGAATTATTGTTATTAAGTCTTACCTTCCTGATTCATCATCTCTCCTTTCTGTTTCATAGCCATATAATCAAAATAAGATCATCATCATATTATAACTTTAGTTTTGTCGACTTGCAAAGCTCGCTGCGTGCCGACACCTCTGCATAAAAGTTACTCCATTTTCACAGTACATAAGCGGCGTGTATTTTATCGGCGTGCATGTAAACAACTGGTATTTACACCGGGAGCAGAGCAGCGCATGAGGCGCGTGGGAATGGTTTTCTGCACGCATGCATGCGTCAGTTTGCTTTCACCACCGTTGTTTCAGTTGCACATAGACAATAACGTTTTTATTCTGGGATTACTATAAATTAATACACTTGCATACAGTAAATCGTAACTCAAAGCTTTTACTGGGACTCGTTTACTTCCGCGCCGTCTCCCTGTGCCACCCACATGCCACCCTGCATGGGCATCGACCATATTGCCCATGCCCAAATACACCACTTGTTACACTTCTTTAAATGTTTACTTTGTTAACCAATATGGATGGTGATTTTTCATAACCCAACAGCGTTGATTTAATTGTTTTATATATATAGATATATTTTTTTATTAAATGTTATTTAATTGTCGATGATGCACACACGCCACCGCCTCTTGCATAAGCCCTGCCCCCGATTAATCTAGTTCTCGTTTGTCAAACCTGTGGATTAATTGAAATGAAGAATGGTCAGAAATGCCCATCCCTAGTTGTAAGTGCATTGAAGGACCCAGAAAGGTTTAGATGAAAATATTTTACTTTACAGTGTCTACAAAACTGTCAAAAATTCTGTAAAACACATCAAATTTTCCCAATGTTTTTATTCTGCTGCTCTGTTCACACACATACAGTCTGACCCCCTGGTTAAATTTACACAGCAGAATTGAATTTGTGTGCACACAGAGACACAAAGATGGAGCAAATGTCTTTACACTGATTCCTAGTTTCAGGAGACAGATGTGATCACATGCAAATGTTGATTGTGGGTTCACAGACAGCGGGCAGAAAAATAAGACACACACTGACTGTTGTGAAAGAGCCGCTGTAGTTCGTCAGTCTAAAGACACTGCAGGGCACATTTGCCAGGAAAACAGCCCTCCTGTGATCCGAGAGAAAGAATGGAGCTCCATTTTGAAACTTTTGCTGCAGAATCGCTTCTCTCTCATTCCTGTCACGGTCAGATGTGTGCTGATAGATTTCAGTTTTAAATCTCCAGCACTAACCTGCTGTGGTCTGGCTGTGCTGCATTAAATGTATGCCTTATAAATGACTAGACTGGAATTATGTGGGGAAAAAGTTTCAGAACAAAAGAAAGAAACAATGAAAAGAAATACAAATGCATAGAAAATAGTGCATACAACGCCAAATTATCCAACCGTAATTAGATTTGGAGTACTGTTTTTTTTTTTTTTTTGTCAAATAAATACTTAATTTTTTTTTTGTCAAATAAGTTTTATTGAAGACACAGATTCAGAAAGAAAAGTATTCTGCTTTACATATTTTGTCTAAATATAACATAGGCAAAGAAAGGAAATGGAAAAACAATATGAAAAAAACACCCACATAACAAGCCAACTTGTTTACAAAGATCTGTTTGAACAACAGAGTATGATAACAAAGCATATTAAAACCTTACAAATTAAAACAAATCATTAAAAATGATGCATTAGTCCACAAGTTTTTTTTTCAAAAGAATTCCAAATTTTGTCAAATTGTTTGAGATTTCTTTTCAAATAGTATCCTCCAAATAAATATCGCTCCAAATGTAACATAGAGGTAATTTCTCCAAGCCACAGTTTGCATGTAGGGGATTTATTATTATTTTTTTTTCAAAACAGTTGCAGTAACTTCTTGGCAGTAGTTAAACAGGATGAGAGCAATTTATGTTGTGTATTTGACAACAAATGTGTTCGTTCAGATAGTCCCAGAATTAAAAACATTGGATCCGGTTGTAATTGCAACTTTAACACCTCGGAAAGCACTTCAGAAATTCCATTCCAATAATTCTGCATCTTAGAACAAAAAATAAAACTGTGAGATAGATCCGCATCTGATGAATTTACATTTGTCGCAAAGAGGTAAAATGTTTTGGAAGATTTGATGTATTTTTTTCTTTAAAAAATTTAACCTACGAATTTTTTTAAACTGAATAAGATGTCTCGAATTAATATTGTGTTCATTATTATCCTCCAAACCTGATTGGCACATTTCTTCTGAAATTTTGACTTCCAATTATTTCTCCCACTCCTTAAAACATTTTGTGGAAAGGGAATACAGTTCTTTTAATTTAGAAAGAAATGTATTATTAAACTGACTAAATTTAAATCAATTTAAGCTAAACATAAATATAATATATACACAAAAATATAATAGATAAATATATACTTAATAAATAAATAAATAAATAAATAAATAAATAAATAAATAAATAAATAAATAAATACACTATAATAAAAATTTTTGCAATGTATCTTTCTATGTATTAAACAAACAAAAATAGTTTTGGAGTTTTTTGAGTTTGTTTTATATAAATTGGTAATATAGAGACAATAATAAATTAACAGACTGACAAAATGATGGATGGATGGATGGATGGATGGATGGATTGATTGATTGATTTGTTTCATGTTTGCCTGGATTTAGAACAGGGGTCACCAACCCCATTCCTGACGATCTACCTTTCTGCAGATTTCAGTTACAACCCTGACTAGCACACCTGTCTGTAATTATCAAGTTCTGCTTCAGGCCCTCATTAATTGGTTCAGGTGCGTTTGATCAGGGTTGGAGCTGAACTCTGCAGGAAGCTCTCCAGGAACACAGTTGGTGACCCCTGATTTAGAATATAGTGAATGATTTATATACGAACCATTTTTATGGTGCTTTTAGAGTATTTGTTTGGTGGTACATATCCACTTTCTCTGTGAAAAAAGCAACTGAAGCATTGTACTGAACACTAAAAAAACATTCCACTGAAGAAAGAAAATCATGCAAGTTCGCAATGACCTGAGGGTGAGTAAACAATGACAAACTTCTTACCATTCCTTTAGCAGAATAAAAAAAAACACTTTTTTAAAATAGCCTTTCTGTGACCATAACAAGAGAAACCACAGTTTCTATCTGATAGCACTTAGCTTTGTAAAGCGTTATTCTGCCCTGGTGTACAGTATTTGTGTATACCCACTGTTTGACAAATAATAGTGTTTTCTTTGTAGTCTCAAAATGCTACCTTGTACTTAATCCTCTGTATAATATTTTGACAGTATCCAGCGCTGTTGCTGCTTTAGGTAGACATCAAACAGCGTTCAACAGAGTGCCTGTGTTATTCACAGACTAATTACTGAACATTATGCTTATTTATGTAGTGGCAGAGTACAAAGTCCACTAGATGTAGCTATCTAGTTTCCATTGGCGAGTCATCCGAATCCATCTTCCATAGCATATTTCCATAAATATGTAGACATTTACATCAGAGGGAAGTTGTCATTGAACATGTATTCCCTTTGTGTCTATGATGTCGGAGTAAAGCTTAGATCCTTTTCCGGCAAGACGACAAACGGGGATTAGTCACACTACGAGTAAATTGAACCCAAAGCGAAATGCCTGCCTCACAAAAAGATGTGTAATAATAAATGAATTCAACAATTTTCAGCACAAATTGTTCCTCGACTCTCTTTTTGTTTTTAGAGAACAAAATGACTCCCATTCTTTTTTTGTCGTTCTAATGATCGGATTGGTCCACAGAGATTAGCAATGTTAAGGAGACGTCGACTCGCTGTGTTGAGATGACACTCTGTTTTGAAGCTCTTGCGCTACTTGCCAACTCATTAGTTTAATTAAGTAATTAACGAGTGAGGTGGTGTTCTAGTTGGCGAACTCTCAAAGGGATGATTGTTGTGTTTTTCCAAGTCTCGGGCCTGGCAAGGATAACGCTGTACACAAAACCAATAGTCAGATCTGGCAAATATAGGCGGCCATTGCTTTGGAGCAGAAATGAGTCGCATAACCTGATTTCACCAAAGTCCAACGTGTCCCTGGATCATAAATCAAATCATCCAGTCAACTTTGAGGAACATATTTACAGTTTAGGTCAATGTTTGGAGCTTGCATTGTTGTTGTTCACATATTTTTTCCATCTGGTTTTAGGAAAAATGTTCGGGTTAGAATTAAGGGTAGGGATTAGGTTTGGATACACTTTTGGGACAGGAATGATGTTCTGTGATCAACAAAATGTGTTGACTCAAGAATGTGTCTAAAGGGGCTTTTCCACCTACGATGAGAACTACAACAATAAACATATTAATAATAAAATTCATGTAAAATAAGAATTCACACCACAACTTTATTGATGCCAATGTATATAATGTATACTGTTGGAATAACTTTCAAAAAAAAATCTGATTAATGATAAAGCACTGAAATCCAAATTAGGATCTATTCAAATATAAAGACCTGGTGCATTTAAAGCAGCAGATGACATTGAAGTAAAGCTTACTGCTTAATATTAAACCCTCTTTTAAAAGAGGATTTAAAGATAATGAATGTCTGGAAAACAATTGGTTATGGCTTTAGAATGAATGGCGAGAGGTACATTGAAGCTATGCAAGACAGGATAGCAAATTGTAGTATAAATCAAAAATACCTCAGGTATTCAGCAAAGAAAAAAAAGTTAATTAACAGGTTCTGTATGTGATCCACAGGGGTTTTCTAGTTTATTTATGGTTATGAATTGTATTATGGAACCTTTATTTTGGAACTGTCAATATTTAATATTGAAAATTCAACTGTGCAGTTAAACAAAGTGACTTTTGTTGACATTTTGTACTTTGTACAATATATTGTATAAGAAATAGTGTATACAGTAGACAATTAGGTTGCTAAAATAACAGAAAAAAGCTGGCTGTTTATTATTAGGTTTTTGTATCAAAATTATACCAACTCAGGCAATATATCACATCAAACTATTTCAAATTAATAAAATACTTTTTTCAAACCCTCAGTGTCAAAAGTTCCATAATGCAAGGTACTATAATGCAATTTAAAACATAAATACTGTAAATCAGGGGTGTCCTGGAGAGTTTAGCTCCAACCCTAATCAAACACCCCTAAACCAGCTAATCAAACACTTACTAGATATACTACACTCTCAGAAATTAAGGTACAGGAGCTGTCACTGGGGCAGTACCTTTTTAAAAGATACATATTTGTGCCCAAAGAGTTTATAGTGGTACCTCAAAGGTGCAAATTAGTCCCCAAATGTACGTAAAAAGTACCTTTGAGGTACCATTATGGACCCTTCAGGTACTAATATGTACCTTTTCAAAAGGTACTGCCCCACTGACAGCTCCTGTACCATTATTTCTGAGAGTGTAGAAACTTCCTGGCAGGTGTGTTGAAGCAAGTTGGAGCTAAACTCAGCAGGACACCGGTCCTCCACGACCGAGTTTGGACACCCCTGCTGTAAATGAACTAGCAGTGAGTGCAGGTTCTGTTAACTTTGTATTGCCTCCTTAGAAATTTCCGGGGATAAAGATAATTTGTTATTGCACTACACTAAGATGATGACTGATAGCTTAATCTACTGTTAGCTTAAAAGCTGGATTTACTAATCTGATGTGCTAGAAACATAGCAGGCTAAGGACATCTGCTGGTTTCAACTGGGTAAATACAATAAGAAAAGCAAAAACTAAATCCTTAAATAACTCTAAACGCAGTTGCAAATGAGTCATACTGAAACAGGATTTCCTCAAGTCAACATCTCCTATGGCTGAAAGGCCTGATGAAAGCATGAAAGATTGTGAGCTGCTATTAGTTGAGTAATTATGAGTAAGAGGAGGGACTCTCTGAGTGTACCATCAACACAAAGTCACATCTCAGCTACGGTTAGTGACTGTGTTCCACTATTAAAGACTATTATTTTGTGATCTGCTGCAGCTTTAAATGGATGCAGATGTTTTCATGGCACTGAAATATATGGCTTTATGTACTTTAATTGCTGTTGCTTCATGGAGTGTTCTTGTTAAGTGAATGTGGATTTCACAGTGGGTAATGTCATGTAGGTGGTTAAAAGGGAGAAGCTCAACCAAATCCTTCATGTTGTCTTCTACTTGGATGACTTAATGATTCAGATTTTGTGAATAATTGATGATGCTTTAAAAATAAATTAGATTTGCTTTAAAAATAATGCAAAATTTTAAAATGTAATATATAAGTTGCAAAACTATCAGTAGTAGCTTGAAAAGTAGTATAAATAATATTTAAATATATAAAAATTAAATAAAAACAAAACTACCAATAATAGCTTAAAAAATAAAATAATAATTTGTAACAAATAAATAAATAAATAAAATGCTAAATATCTTAACAGTAAATCGAATGATAATAAAATGATAACAAATGAAATTAAATAGACGCAATAACAAAACGTGGAAGTGATAGATTATAAAATGTGTGTGTTTATACTGTAGGTGATTCATATGAGTCATGTTTCAAATCTTTACAACTGAATCATTCAACTGAGACAGTGAGTTTAACTGCTTCGATGTTTTGGATCAGTTTTAGAAGAACTGGGTGAGCTATTAATTAATTGAAAAATAGGATTTAAAAGAACGTTGAGTTGCTGAATGTGCTGAGAAGAAATGAATGAGTCTTTATCTTTCACAAAGATATTGAATGGCTTCAGAATACTTGTATTATAGCACACAAACCAAATGGACAGTCATATTTTTACAGTGCTTCACGTGGTCCATTTTGAAGCCTGTAAAACTCCTTCATTGTACAGTAATTACATGGAAAGAGCCATGGGATTTTTAGAATTTCTCTCCAGTCTTCCAGAAAGAAATTCATGAAGGTTTGAAACATGAGGGTAAATAAATGATGACAGATTATTATTTATTTATTTTAGGTGAATTATTCCTTTAGCAATATGTTTAATGCGACTAAAACAGTTGAGGCTTTTCATAGTCACTTTTTTGAGTGTGACATAACTTCCTGTGCAAGGAAAAGGAGATAGAGAGAGAGACAAAGAGCAATAGAGAGAAAAGCAGACGGGTGATAAACGACGTAGGAGTGGGAGCAGTGTGCCTTAGCTTAGAATGGTAATGATGACAGCCATAAGAAGAAAAATAAAAGTGCAGTTTCATGTCACTGCACTGATTTATGAAGCCAAGGGCACAGGAGGAAGGAGAAAAAGTGGCTGCATGTTTCATATAGAGATACACACACATATGCACACGCATTGAAATTTATTACTGGTGAGCAGTCAGGGCCTGGTGCTTCTTCAAATAAACATTTACAAGAATTTGAATATTAAACTCAACCTGCCATAAGTAAGTTATTATCGCAATTCTAAATCTTTGTTTTATGAAACAAGTACCAAGGAAAATGTCTCAGTGTTCTATGGACCATTCAAAAAGCCCATAATGACAGTTCTTATAGTGACAATAATAGCTGTAGCATTTCACTCCATTTACTGCCAGAGCTCCCGCTTCTGCATGTATAGACATAACTTCTGAATATTCATCAGGGGTGGAATATCATACTCAAGAAAACGTACCATTACTTGTCTAAAAATGTAGTGCTAGTAGAATAAAAGGATCTGTTCTAAATGTTACTCAAAGTATAGGTAAGACGTAAGAAGTAGCTTTTCTAAAAGTACTCAGTAGTGTACACTGTGAAATATTTTCCACTTTATACCCTACATATTAAAAATGTAGCTTATGCCAGTGCCGTTTTAAAAGATATTTCTAAGTATAACTTAAATTAAGTTTGAAATGTTAAATTATTTGCCATTAATAGACTATACCAGGACTATTCAATTACTTTGTCTTGGGGGCCAGTTCATGAAAAGCATCTAATTTCTACTGTGTGCGCCTGGAAGACCGCTTGTGATATGCACGCGTCTCCATTGAAAATAATGAACTTACATGTGGAAAAGACGCAATATATGAACGGCTTGCTGCTATAGTTAATCCAATGTGTGTGTGTGTGTGTGTGTGTGTGTGTGTATGTGTGTCTTAGCCTCTGTATAAGCTCAGAACTTTAATCTAGCACACAGTTGGCATAGCTTTATTTAGTTGCTGCAGTTTTGTTCCGTAAAACAGAAACACGGTGTTGAGAAGCCTTTACGTTTAATTAATTGCAATGAACTAAAGCGTGATTAATAGTGAAATCGGCTAATCATTGCATTCCTTTTAATGATATCAGTACATTGTAGGCCTTTTCTACAAACATTATTGTTGGGTGACTCACTTCAACTGCAGCTTGTACTGTAATGAACAGACGCATGTCACTTCATAACTATAGCGGCCGTTTTTCGGCTGAACTAAATTTATTTTTGATGTCTTGGTCACACTATTTGGAGGGCCGGAACAAGTTGCCTTGGACGCCGGGTTCGGCCCGTGGGCCGCCAATTGAATATCCCTGGACTATACATTTACAATTTGAGATTAATTTAATGTGAAATTGTATTACACTAATTCATGCACCTATATATGTAGTGAGTTAGTTCTCACCACTTCTTGTCCTAATTTTGAGTTATAATCTGCACTTTTACCACTAATTGTTCATAACTAGAAATTAATACAGTGCTTGAACTGACAGTGGGAGTGTCACGACTGCTAGAGAGAAAAAACAACAACAAACAAACATGGAAGAACATAGGAAGGCAAAGGCTTAATTGAGTGACAATTGTGATTTGGGTTTTCTTTCGTAGAAGTAGTGAAGCAGTACTGCTACTATCTGACCATTGCTGTTTTCTTATTTGGTGTTGGTACAACACAGTATTCCCTGTAATGTTTTTTCCCACATTTTGCCTCGCACACCTCTGCTGAATCTAAATCCCAGTTATTGACGGAAAACCCATGAAAGCTAGTTGTCCACATGTCATTTGGTTTTGTCCAACAATCCAAAGGTATATGTACCACCATCCTTTCCCTCAGCTGCTGCTGTATTAGCACTATGGAAAGAAAAGTCTTTCTCTGTACATATTCTTTGTTGTCTTTTAACAATGCTTCTGCCCACACGGCTATTTTCTGCCCAGCTGGGGAAGAGTAGCTGTAATGCTGGGGTACAGCAGGCCACCAACCTCGAGAAAGCATAGGGTAATTATATTGATGAAGATAATTATGACTTATTGTTACTTGCAAAAATACCCTCATAGATAATTTCCCCCTCTTTTTCTGGTGAATAATCTAATCAGGGCCTTCTTAAATGGCGATGAATCATGTCATACAGTGTATGTGTCATGTCTGTGTTTTTAAAAAATAAAATAAAAATGTGTACTGCTTTAAAGATACCAGCATGCCAAACATTGAATTGGTAATCTACTCCTACAGATTGATGTTTGCCAAAATGAATAACCCTTAAACAGACTTAACAACTCACCATTAATAAAATCTCACAGCAAATCATTAGCATTCTAGTCACATTGCAGTAATGGATATGTTTAGCCTCTTAATTTTCATTTAGCAAAGGTCAGAATAAATTAAACCTAATTAGAAGGTGATCTCTACAGTTTAATATGGATTAAACTGCTGTAAATATAAAGATAACGAGTAATCAATAGCACTGATATGTTTCTCAGTCAAGGGTGCAGTTATTCTCCCACAGAGCGTAGAGGTATTTAAAGGTATATATTATTCACCCTCAGGACATCCACAATTTTCTGTAGGTGACTTTTATTTCTTAGTAGAACATTACCTTTTTTTCATTAAAACCAGGGTCCTTTGTGATTCATTTATTGCAAGTTAACAACTACCAGGTGAGAGATGGGGTAACTATTTAACGCAACAGACTTTAAATAATAACCTTTCAGAGAAGAACAAATCTATTGCTAATATATATGTAAACATTCTTTTAATACACATCCAAACCACCCCCACCTTCCACTAATTAATCTTTACCAATTGACGACTGTGAAGGAAAAAAAGCCTTAAGAGAAACCAGGCTCAGTTAGGGATGACCATTTCCCCTCTGGCCAAACATCTTGTGCAGACTGCAGTCTAGGCACTGGGTTGGAGAACACTCGCTGTCCATTGTGGAGAAGATGCAAAAAGCTGCAATTCTTATAAAAGTTTACTAGGAAGTTAAATTACCTATTTGACAGTTGTTGCATAGTAAGCATTACATGTAAGCATTACATTACCTTCAAACCATGTTTTGTGTTGACACATTACAACTAACTTGAATAACAAGCTAAAATATGAGTTCAAGCTTCTTTTCCTAGCTCCACTGCTGCTGATCAACCGTCATCTTTAGATTTTTTTCCCCTAACCAGAAACATGATTTGCTTCTAGTATTCTAATTGGAGGGTCTCAAAACAATCGTCTGATCTAACAGATCCTGATTTTGTTGTCCATTTACAATGGGGAAATAGCCAAGTAACATCGTTCTGCAACATTGCTGGGCAACATTGTTCTAAAAGTTGCCCTGTGTATCATCACCTTAAAAGTGCTGCTGGCAATTGAATTTTATGAATCAACCATATTAAACAAAAAATATTTAATGTTTAACTGAAAAGTCACCAAGTAAAATATTAGCAGGTGGTGACCCATTCTTTTAATTCCCTGTGCTTGAAAAAGTTTGTAAAATTATTATTATTATTATTATTATTATTATTATTATTATTATTGTTGTTATTATTATTATTATTATTATTATTATTATTATTATTATTATTATTAGTTTTCATTTGTTCATGCAATTTAGAAACAAGGGCTTTTTTGTTTTTGCCTAATCATGGGCATCCCACCTCCAGTTTCTCAGACACCTTCCAATGTGTTGGCCTTGTCTGCACTGTTGGCTATGTATTTAATTAGTCACCTGCAGGTAACAAGCCTCTTGGCTATGGAAGTATGTTTGAGCAAATTTGAGCTAGCTGAAAACACCTGGTCCACCAGTATTGCCAGCTGTATAAAAAAAATTAAAAATAAAAATCCTCCATTTTTCTGCCACAACATGACTATATGCATTATTCCGGAGTGCTCTGCCTCTTGAGTGTGAACTGGCAATGCAGTTTATGACTGTTCGTGGATACCTCACATTGATGATGCTTATTCTCAGTTGGCGTCTGTTAAATGTTTGTAAATGAGAGAACGTGAATCCAAACAACAGGATTTTCCTCACTGTAATACGGCAGCACCCTGCTGAACTTCCCGCCTTCACCATCTGTTTTCTGTTTGTTTTGCGCTATTTAATCTGTGAAAATATCTATAATCTTCACATTGCGTGTTTGGAGAGTTGGTTTTGCACAATTAATTTGTGCTAAAACTGTTTTGGATATTATCCAATGTTTTTCACTGAAGTGTACTGAATGCAATGTGTAGTGTTTTATTGAAAGTACTGTAGCTAATTAAACTGTGATTAAAATGGTTTCTTTCTGTTAATGGTAGTCGTGGTTAACTGGATGAGGAGACCCCCCCCCCCCCCCCCCATTGTGTAAAGCGCTTTGAGAACCCAGAAAAGCGCTATATAAATGTAAGGGATTATTATTATTATTATTATTATTATTATTATTATTATTATTATTATTAATTAATGTGCAATTAGATGATACTGTTATTCTTTTCTTATTCACAAGTGCAAGTTTTACTTACATAATCTGTCTTTTTAAAGTTGCTATTTATTTTAAAACCCACTTTGACACTGCTGTGTTTTTTTAAGCATCAATGTAGTTTCCACAGTTTTATATATATATATATATATATATATTCCATTTAAATTTTTGTGTTTAGGTAATTGGATAAGTTAGTTTTCATTTTATTTTAGCTTTAACAAACATTATGTTAGTTTTATGGCTTTAATTTTAATTTAAACTAAAGTTTTTGCCCAGCAAACATTGCGAATCGGTTTCCTGTATGTCTTGCCGTGTTTTGATCCTTGTCTGTTTTCCGTTTTTTTTCTTTGCAGCCTAGCCTGACCCTTTGCCTGTATTTTGACTATGGTTTTTCGGTTATCTTTATGATACTGTTTGCCCCTGACCATTGCCTGCACAATTTCTCTTTAAATAAACTGCACGTAGATCCTCATCTCCGTTGTCAGCATTTGATGGTTACAAAGAGATAGTTCACCCAAAAATTAAACCTCTTTCATAATTTAGACTTCACTTGTTCAAAACCTATTTCTGTTTCATGAAACACTGAAACAGTTGAAGCAAATGTGTTGAAGCTTCGAAACGTTTTGAAACCCGTCTTTACAGTGACACCTAGTGGTATTTTTTAATGCTCAGGAACAGCTTCAGCAAAGCGACAGCTACACAAATTTAGGAATTATACCCCATGTTGTAGAGTTGATATTTCCAGTAATTTAGTGGAGCGGTGAAAGTCCCTGACTAGCAAGCTGAGATAATGGGTTCGAATCCAGGGTGATGCAGCAATAGAAATTAATTTTTAAATGCTCTGTTCTTGTAAGGTGTTTTGTTTTAACATTGGTCAGACATACCAATAAACACTTTGTAAAAAAATGTTTTGTTTTGGTCATAAAAAAAATTTGCAGCACACTTACTTTGTGCGGTGACGCAGTGGCGCAGTAGGTAGTGCTGTCGCCTCACAGCAAGAAGTTCGCTGGTTCGAGCCTCGGCTGGGTCCGTTGGCGTTTCTGTGTGGAGTTTGCATGTTCTCCCTGCATTCGCGTGGGTTACCTCTGGGTGTTCCGGTTTCCCCCACAGTCCAAAGACATGCAGTACAGGTGAATTGGATAGGCTAAATTGTCTGTAGTGTATGAGTGTGAATGAGTGTGTGTGGATGTTTCCCAGAGATGGGTTGCGGCTGGAAGGGCATCTGCTGCGTAAAATTGTGCTGGATAAGTTGGCTGTTCATTCCGCTGTGGAAACCTTGGATTAATAAAGGGACTAAGCCGAAAAGAAAATGAATGAATGAACTTACTTTGTGCACACGCATGGTCCACTAGGCTACATGAGATAGAGGGTTTTCCCAACCATGTCAATCAAATGCAGATTTGCCAGGTCTCAAAATGCTTCTGAAATGTCTGATGATTTGATTCGCTTTGACCCCAGGTGCTTCGAATCATTTTAGTCATGTGACCTGGGCGCTTTGAATCATTTTAGTCACGTGACTTGGGTGTTTCAGATCATGGTTTGGTGCAGTGTTTTGAAACACTTGCATTTCGGGATCTCGACACTGTGGAAACGTCAATTTCACGTCGGCCATCCCTAGTCGATAGTACTAAGTTCAGTAGTGTTTTTTTTCCACTTTGGAAGTCAATAGGTACCATCAAGCAGCATTTTTCAAAATATCTTCTTTTGTGTTCAACTGTAAAAAGAAAACAAATTAAGGAGAATAAGCGATTAGATAATTTTCATTTTTGGGTGAACTGTCCTATTAACCCTGCCTGGGTCAAAGACATGGTATGCAATTGGTATTCAATATGGTATTTTGTTAATTCATTTATTTAGAAAATATAAATTAAATACAATGCTGATTGCTTTTATATTATATGTTAAGTATATTTTTCCCAATCAAACTGTTTTGTTTTGTCAAACTCACAGATACAGATTTGTCAAACTTTCATAACGTATTACATTGTTATTCTTGTTTCCATTATGAAATGACCCTGAAGATTGTCTCAGCAATACAGTTAGCGCTGCTGCATTAAAATCCTGGTTCTAAACAAATGGAAATCTGTTGAGTTTATTGATCGATGTGCTTTATTTACACATGGGTGTAAGACGGTTCATTTCAGTTTGCCACATCACCTGATATAACCCCGTCCTGTTGGCCAATCTGGTCTGACACATCCTCATAATAAGCAAAGAGTTCTCCCTCCGGGCCACCTGTTGGCAGGGTTGGAAATGAAGCGAATGCTATGATCGATGGCTGTTTATTTCCTTCCTCATTTCAGGAAGTGAGCTGATGGTTTATTCTCGCTTTAATATCTGCCGCAGTCATCTTCTTTTGATAAAAATCTATTTTGACATTTGTTGAACCTTTCACAAATCTGCTTTCCCCTAACACTACAACATTGGAGATTAGACCGACAAACCGAGGTAGTGCTCCCAAATGATACCAAGAGCTCATTGAATTTGTAATTGAAGAGTAATTTGGCTCATGTTCAAATAAGATCAGACAGTAATTACAGATGTTGTTTATTTAAGTGATTACAGCGAACAGTGTTGAGATGAAACCCATTAGGGTCAGGGCTATTGTTGGAAGCCAGTATCGGCTTGCTTTACATTAGCGCTGTATTGCACATTATCCTGACCCTGCATACTGATTGCCTTAAGCAGATGCAAATGCTCTTCCTGTGACTTTGAGCGAGGAACTAGGCTGGCAGGCTCTGACATATGCTCTAATTGGCCTGGTTACAGAGTCTGGTGTTAGCTAACTCTAGACGATTCCTCATTGTGATTATGTGGCTCATTATTTATTAAATAAGTAGAGTTCTCCACCTTGTGCAATTATTTTAATTTGTCTGGTCACAGATGCCTCAGAGTAAACCCAAGTCCATGATAGATAGATAGATAGATAGATAGATAGATAGATAGATAGATAGAT
>CAIGQZ010032240.1:2217889-2229755 GCA_903798205.1 Danio tinwini | reverse complement strand
ATAGATAGATAGATAGATAGATAGATAGATAGATAGATAGATAGATACTTTATTTACAATCTTATGTAGCATATATGTTCTTTAATGTGTGAATTATACATTGATTGTTGGCTTTTTTCAGTAGTTTGTAATTCATTTGCATGGCTTATTGAACTGCAAGTGTGCCTATATGTAAACTATAGTCTATATTACAGTCTTACAGAAACACGTGATGGGGCAGTAATGTGAATCTCAAAGATGACCATTTTATATAACATGGCAAACAGTAAGATTGCACTTACTCTTTGCTGTTTTAATTTCCATGTGCAAGTACAGGCATCTATTAAAATATGAAAAGTTACAAAAATTTCTAAATGCTGTCTGAAATTTTTATCTAAAATGAGCATTTTTATGTGTTTAGTAATATCACTTTTATGGCAAAGAATAAGTAATTTTTCTGGTCTTTAAAGTGAAATATCTCAACATAAACAAAAGAGGGTAAGAAAAATATTCATTTTCAATGCGAATTTTAGACGGTACTTTGCATCTGAACTCTTCATATATACTATTGAGTCTAACTTTACTTTTAGGCTTCATGTAGATACAAACAGAATTGTAAAAGATGCTGGAAAAGATGTCTTTTGGACACTTACAGTAACTATCAATAGGATAGATCTGCAGGATTCAGACCGAATTACGAATTATGACAGAATTATCCACCTCCCTCTTAAAAAAACTAATCTCTGTAATTCACACCCTGATGCACTTATCTTTTTTTTATTAATAAGGCTGTTTTACAGCTTGTGACTTTTCACAATTCATACATCTTGGCAGGTGTGACGCAAAGTGAAATTTGATGTTTATGCGGCAATGCATCAGGAAAAGTACTTGGCGTCCATTCCGAACAGAAACCCTCTTCAGGCTGCTCAAAATCCACAATTAGTAACATGCTTTTTGCTGTCAAGGTGTCTGAAAGCTCACCTCAATTTCAAGCTCTTCCTTAAACAAGGCTGTGTTCATTACCCTATCAACCACTACAGACTCGTGTCTGCTTTATCTCTCTGATGCAGTGTCTCTGGATGCCCTCCAAGGGATCTTCTTCCATGCTGAGATACTGTTCCCTTTACAGTACCTCTAAAGTCTGAGCTGCTTTCACACTGCTTTTTTATGGTGACTATGTTGAGGTTTTATATAATGAATCTCCAAGGCATAAACAGAGGCAGGCTGTAGGTTTTCGCGCTCGACAGGGACATTCTGATAATCTCCGGACTCAGCGTCCATGCCGCCGCCATTCATTCGACCATGAGAAGATCTTATCGATGCATTTTTTAATCTCGGAAACCCTGATAACTACAACATGATGAAGCGGCGACCCCCTGGCATGAGAGGAACAGGCAAGCTGGATTCAGTCAAACATGGATGTCTTTTAGCCATCGATTTTCTGCTCCTCTGCTCCTTGGTTCTCTCTGGAGGGACAGAAACAGGGCCCCGTGACCAGGTCCTCACTGAAGCTTTCACTGTCGGCTCCTTTTCATGCCTCTGTTGCTCTGAAATCCTCATGCGTCAGCAACTTGGAGAGGGTTGAAGACCACCTTGTAGAATAACAATACTATGTAGTTTACAAAATAGTAATGTTTGTGTTGACTGATGCTTCGTATTCCTTCCAAAATCTTTCTAAAACGATTGCTTTTAAACATGTTAAGTGGTTTTTAAATCATAAAGAAAATTAATCAACACTTGAAAACTACATTTTTTACAATATTTTAATTACCCAAAGGTTAAGTAGACAGTTTCATTTTACATCAAATTACTTCTGTATATTTAATTCAATGTAATATATATTACATGTGAATCATTTGAGCACAATTTTCATGTTCTGTTCTAGGCTGTGATCATTTTTGCTTGTACAAACTCGAAACCTTGAATGGCACCTTGGTTCTCTTTCTCAAGTTAAATTATTCTCTACATGCTCATGTGACCATAAGCCTTTTATCAATTCAGTGCTATTTGAGGAAATTAAAGTAAAAAAAAAAACTATGCTAATTAACAGCTGTATTTTAACAGTGCCATGACTCACAATTATGTTTATTTACATTTAATTATGTCATGACCCTGATTTCTGCACTTATAGCTTTTGATATTGAAAATTGTTTTTAGAAAGTCTTTGAGTTTTAGTTGCCATCAAGATTTGCATAGTGCCCAAATAGTATAGTTTACATAGAAAGGCATAGTATCCAAACAGCCAAATCAGATGCAATTTATTTTAATGTCCTGAAAATTCTAAAACATCATTTTAAGCTATAATGTATACCACGTCTCTTTTTCGGCACCACTCCAGCTTTGTGATTGACTTTTATATACAGTAAATTGCAGAAGTCACCTTGGAAGAGAAGTTGTGGCATAATATACTTTTTAGTATCAGCACACACAGGTTTCCAATGCCTATAAACATATCCAAATAGTTATTTATTTGACAGATGAGTGAGCAGTTCTTACAAAACAGTATTAATTTGCAGATATGCCCAAACTAGGGCCCTACACTTTGGCACTTTGTATTCTTTGATTTGGCCTGCCAGAGGGATATGATTGGGAAGGGTAGGGGAATGCCTTTAACAGAGATTCTCATTTGTATTTTAATGTAACCGTTAGTCTGTTTGTTTTATTGTTGAGCTACAAAAAACAAACAGAAATTAAATTAAATGTTTTAATTAAATGTTGTAAATGAAACAGATTTTTTTTTAAATGTACACAGGGGCACTTAACGAATAGAGAACAAATCAGAAGACATTAGCGGGCAAAGTTGTTTAAATAATAAACCTTTTGAAAAATTAGAATGCATTAGTAAATACAGTTGAAATAATATTTTCTTTTATTTTTAATTAATATTAAATAAATAAGGAAATTAATATACTTTATATATTAATATACTAATAATACATATATTAATATACTTTAATATAATACAGTTTGCTATATTTACCTTTGGCCCACATCTCTCAATCAAGCTTGGATTTTGGCCCTTCATAAGAAAAAGACTGGGCACCCCCTGGTTTAATGTTTTGGACTATTAAAACTTTTTTTTTTCTTGCTGAACATATTCTTGGCTCACCTGAGACTGCTGATAATACATAATCTAAACTTAGCAATTAGAAACTGTAAATGTATTCATGCTAAAACATTTTAATTCTACTTCTAAATTCATGGACCGCCAGGCACTAAGACAGAATATGTAATCAAATAAATTCACAAAGTCACGGGACAAATTTATGGAAATTACTGTTCACAGACAAATGATAGAGGTACTGTGTAATTACCCACAGGCAGGTGATCAGTATTTGCCAACAGATGATCTAATAAAAAAGAAAATCACAGTACAAAGGTGCGAGTCCATGAACGACAGGCTTTGTTTGAAAATGGAGCAGGTTTCCTTTCTGTATTGACAGCATGTAGGAGACAGGAAAAATGGGAATGTGTCTCGCCAGCTCCCAATCCGGCTATAAAACTTATTGTTTTAGGTAATAATCACTGCCGCACTTTAGCACCTGCAATTTCCATAAAGCACAATGAGCGGCTGTGACGTGCCGGAGTACAAATAGAGCCTACTTGATTTGGCTTGACTGATCGAGTGCAATATGGGAATAAATCTCGAAGACGATGTCTCAAAGCCCACTGTGGGAGGCTTGCGAAAGTCGTGCTGTCAGAGTCTCTGAGTGATGCGGCTTGAAACACAGAGATTTATATGGGTGTTTTCCATTACGAATGCTTCGAGAGCCCTGCAAACACTTTACAGTGACACTAGTCGGCATTCAACAGCGGATAAATTATCAATTACATCCCTAGACATTTCACATAGAGATGCGTCTTGATATTCCAGAGAGAGCTGTTTAAAATGGACACGTCATCTTGAGAAGTCCACTTAGGCCGAACTGGTTGTTTTCACAAGCGTCTGAGGGGTTTGTTGTTTATCTTGTAGCTGAAGCGTCTTGAGGTACATTTTTCTAAAAGGACAGTTCCCCTTGAGCAATCTGGAATTAAGTGCTTTACTGGAGGGCACAATGGCCAGAGCATACTAAGATTTCAAGATACAACCTTTTTGTCTATATCCTTGAAGGTAAAATGTGTGTTTATATTCTTTATTTATTTTCTGTTTTAATAGAAAAACACTATGTCATATTTAAACACCTTTTTTAACAAAAGGAATCAGACACCCTTTGGACAGTGGAAACCAATTTGTGGCTTGACCAACAGCATAAATTACTATGACAATGATAACCTCAGGTGCTAATTATGTGCTTTATTCTGTGTTTAATATTTCCAGTGTGTGTTTGAGTACCACATTGTGACATTCATTGCCATGCTGAAAGTGGCAGCAGATAGTTTACCTCAGATAAACTTTAATAAAAATAAATAAATAAATAAATAAAAAGAATAATGAGGTTTAAAATTTATTAGTTATACTTCTGTTTCATTGGGAGTGAAGTGCTGTGTTCTGCATTTCTGAATGGCTCTGGTGTTTAAAGGGTTTTGTCGCAAAGTATCTGGTGTGGACAGCCAAATTGCCTGTCGCTGGAGTTGCATCGCATGTTGTTAAGACACTGTATACGTCATTTTGCATCTCAAGTAAAAAAGTTTACTATTATTTTAAGAAATAATTTGTGATAGTCTTAATACATACATGCATACATACATACATGCATACATACATACATACATACATGCATACATGCATACATACATACATACACGCTTATATTCCATATCTTAGATTTTATACTACCATCTTTGACTGTCAAGCCAAAAAAAAGTGTACAAAGAACATCTGTTTTCACAAGGTGTAGTTCATTACAGTCTATCAAGCATTTATAAACTCACTTTCTCTCTGTCATTGATGTTATATTAAAGTGTTTGATTGAATTAAGGAGCATTTTGTTTCTGGCTCACAGAACCGAGGCACAAAAGGCAAGAAAGGTAATATTATGAATATCCAATTTAGCAATACCATTGCTATCTAATTGCAATAAAAACTGCGTAGATGCCAATATAAGAATAAAGTGACAATATAACAAGTCAAAAAGTCCACCAAATATGAACATCTGAAAATGTTTTCACCTTGAAGTTGCTGCAAAACTGTATGAAATATTATTTTACTAAAAAAACTTTTATTTTTGATTGATTGATTGATCTGATCAAATTCATAAAGTTTAATAAAATAATGCATTCATTCATTAATTTTCTTTTTGGCGTAGTCCCTTTATTAATCTAGGGTCGCCACAGCGGAATGAACCGCCAACTTAACCAGCATGTGTTTTACGAAGTGGATGCCCTTCCAGCTGCAACCCATCACTGGGAAACATTCATACACACTCATTAACTCACATACACTACAGACATATTACCCAACTTACCCATACCTATACCTTATATATACTTACCTTTACCTATAGCACAAGTCTTTGGACTTGTGGGGGAAACCGGAGCAGCCAGAGGAAACCCATGCACACGGGGAGAACATGCAAACTCCACACAGAAATGCCAACTGACCTAGCCGGGGCTCGAACCAGCGACCTTCTTGCTGTTAGGCAATAATAAAATAATAATGTTCAGAAAACAATGTTAAAATCTAATTAGTGATTGATTTTCATTATGATGTCCCCAAAGT
Organism: Danio tinwini; assembly: GCA_903798205.1. Classification (NCBI taxonomy): domain Eukaryota; kingdom Metazoa; phylum Chordata; class Actinopteri; order Cypriniformes; family Danionidae; genus Danio; species Danio tinwini. The sequence continues at coordinate 2,224,117 of CAIGQZ010032240.1, read as the reverse complement.
TAAGCATTACAAAAGCTAGTCATATATTAATAGGAGGCATTCGTGTTTATCCAGCAGTGTGTCAGTTCAGTACTTGACTGTTCTGCACAAAACCCTTCTATATCATTATGTTATGCCAGATTTAGCCGCACATATTGTTTTTGCTGTTTATACATTCCAGGGTTTTTGCAGACATCTACTTCTGTGGGAAAAAGTCAAGGGGATACGATATGTATTCTATAAAATAATTCAGCCCAGACTGCAGAGAAATAAGCATATATGACAACATTTCTTTGAAAAAATTTATATGTTGCTTTTTGCACATTTGGGGCTGTGTCTTCTATTTTAATTTAAATGATTTACTCTGGTTCATGGTTCATGCTGGTATCACAGCACTTCAGAAATCTAATGGTCAGAAAAGTACTGGTGAGAAAAAAAAAGTCTGCTGAGCTATTAGGCAACTTTGCTACACTGGAAAAGCAATACATATGATGATAAATATGTGATAAAAACATTATACTGTAGTTTACAGTTCAGTCATTCATAAACTCTTTAATACACTCTTAAAAAATCTCTTTAGAAAGAAGTCTTGCAGTCTTCAGAAGTACCATTGTCAGTTCCAAAACAACCTAGTAACAGTTCTTAAGCTAAAAAAAACTTATGAATTATAAAGTGTGAGTTAGTGAGTGAGTGACATGGGTAGGAAAAATTACACCTATACCTCTAAGTTTACAGGGTTTTTTTTGCATGTTCAACTGGCAATTTAGATCCAGTTAAGATAGATGGAAAATGTAAAATGTCTCAGCTCTGAACTGAATCATTAGATACTGCTTTTAAGATAGTCGAAACTAATTAAAGGGTGGCAATTCCACTTACGTCAGCATTGTTGACTTATAAAGAAATTATTATAATTTTCTTGCCAATGAAGTAGCTCTAGTACGTAGTATATGAGTAGTTTTGTTTTTCTTGGTATGATATTATTTTGTCTGATCTTGTCTGACAGATAGCACATCCCCAAAGATATCATATTTTCATTCTGTCATATGAAAAAAAATCCAACAGTTGAGTCAGAGGGATCAAACAGACAGTAATTTGTCAATTGTTTATGCAGATATATTGTTATGCCATTGTTTCAGTTGAGGCCTGAACTCATTTCACCTCCCTCCTTTTTTCATTTCATCCTTCAATATCCTTATATCTCTCTCCATTCTCGTCTCTCTGTTCTTCTGGCTCGGGGTCCTGACTGGTACACTGCTATTTAATGGTTGAGGAAATCGGATTGCAGAGGCTGTAGACCTGTAATCTTTCACCTCTGGCCCCATAAAAATGTCACCCGTCTCAGCATCTTTCTGCTGCACTTTCTCCTCTCTCTCCCCTCATCAGCTTATAAAACAGAATGTGTCGGGTTGATTATGACACACTGAAATCCTCCATTTGATTTTTGTAGAATAATAAAAACAATGATAAGGGCAAAAGAAATGTAGTTTTAGTTTACAGGCTTCGCCAAGGCCTAGACAGCAGCAGAGAAAGACTGTGTGGTGGTGAATGTTTAAGACTTTCACAATAATCACTGCTTGAAATTTATACAGGATTATTTTTTTTACATTATGTAGTTATTAGCTAGCATAAATCAGACATCATTGCGACTATTGATTTATGATATTGGTTATTACCAATATAATAACATTATATCACAGACCTTTTATGAGACAAATAAACATACTGTATACAGTATGGTAAGTTCACTGGCATTGATTAAAACATAAAAATTATTATTATTCAATAAATTAAATTTAAATGTTATTATTCATAAAAAATCTAAAGCCTTTTAATAACCCCTAATTAAGCTCCAGTTTTTATGTTTAATGTTACTCAATATCAGACTGTTACGTTTTTATGTTCTTACATAAATCTTATGTGTAATACTAAAATTATCAGACAATGATCCAACAGTCTTCAGTCTGTTTAAAATTACCCCTTTAAAGCAATAGAGCAGGGTTTTTCAAACGTCCTGGAGGTCTGGTGTCCTGCAGAGTTTAGCTCCAACTTGCCGCATTACATCTGCGAGGATGTTTTTAAATAGCCTAGGAAGAGCTTGATTAGCTAGCTCAAGTAAATCTGATAGGGGTTGGAGCTAAACCTCTTCTTTTTTTGCTTAATCTATTTTTTATTTAATCTAAAAATCTCTCTAAAACTACACGTGTTAGGGAAAACTGCCGCTAAAATTCTGCAGTGAATTGTTTCTTTGTTTGTGCTAACCATGAAGCACCAAATTGGAGATATTTCATTGAAGCTGCGCAACTCAGGACTCTGCGACACAAAATGTGCTCCACCAAGTGGCCGATCATCTCATTAAGGGGTTAATTGTGCCATTAATCTTGTTTATGTGAAAATGATAATCATTTAATGACTCTGTCTTTGGCTCCTTTCTCACAACATTTCAATACAAAACACACAAGAGAGAAAGATGGCGAGAGAGAATAAGAAAGACAGAAACTGTGTTGCTGTGTAGTGGGGACAAAGTGTACTCCATTGCTTTGAGGAGTGCTCAAAAAACAACTATCTTGTTTGGAGAAAATGCTTTTCTTCTTTTTTTGAAGAGGGTGAACCAAAGTGATTGAGAAGTGTAAAATGTAGCTCTTTAAAACAGAAACAGTTTGTAGCCAGCCAGATTGCAGGTCGAACATGTCGCATGCGAGTGAGGTTTGACTTGTATACCGCAGAGGCATTTGCAAACTGTAATAATCAAGCCACACTGTATTCATCTGGCCTGCTGTTTGAAAATTCTGCCATGGCAAGCAGTGGTCACATTTGCATGAAATTGACTTGTTTAAATAACCATAAAACATTCATGCAAAAAAAGAAAAGAAAAAAAAACAGCAGCGCTTCTGTTGTATCCGAACCATCAGTCTCGCATTCATCTTGGAAGTCTATTAAAAATATCACATTATTCCTTCTGTGGGCGCGTTGTGCGTGGCAGCGGTTGCAGATGATCTGAGGGATGAATATAAATCATTGAGGAGCGGAGACGGACGGCGATGAAGAGTTTAGTGGATTCATTCCACCGTCCGTTTGTTGCATCTCATTCTGGAGCATATCTGCCAACTTTCGACATCTTTCTAATGGCATTAGACCCATCTGTGTACCACCTCCTGCCAGCCATTTCCAGTCACGAAGGACGTTTTTGTTCGCCGTTGAAAGGAGAAACTGCCTTAAAACAGTTTGAGTTGGTATGGATGGAGATTATATCGAGCAGAGAATCGACTCCTGTCTTGCTGGAACTGTTAAATACTTTTAAAGTAAATAGGCCCGGCATTGGTCAGCCCATTTCTTCACGTTCTGTGTGTGTATGTCAAGCTTGCGGTTATTGAAGGCCAGCCAGGTATTGTCATCTGCAACTGTGCCCTGATCGATCGAAGAGAGAAGCTCAGGCTACTTGAAGTGGAAAACGCTCCCAGTGGAGCTTGAGAGAAGCGAGACCTTTGATTAGTCTACGCTGCAGATTATTCTGCTTGGGAACTGGTCAGGAAGAGAATGGGATTTAAACTGATCAATCACTGTTTGAATTGTTCATGTTTTTGTTTATGTGTTAAGAGTGGGCTGTTTGAGATAAATTATACAAAAAAATTAATAATGAAAAAAATTACAATTAGGATACTGTGTATTAAACCATTAAATGTTAAGCCCAAACCTCTTCTAAAACAACAGAAAAAACGTAATTGTGCAATCAATTTAAAATCAATAAGCTTAAAACTGAAATCTCTTTTAATGAAAATGCTAGCATCGTGAGATTCATCCATCTGTTGTTAATGCAACAGAGTCTGCAGTTGACAACTCCTGTTCAATCACTGCTCTTGGGCATGTGGGACCACAGACTGACTTATGTGGCGCAAGATGGGACTGTCTTTTTAGGCCACATACACAGACTTTTAACTTTTAAGGCCACAGTATACTTCAAACAAAATCAAAGAACGAACTGAGATGATGTCAATTCGAACAAAAGCAAACTTCAGTTCATTCAGTTCATTTTGGCTCCTAAAAACCTTTGAGTGATCATTAAACTGTGGTGATTACACAATCAGTGAGTGTGTTTGGGATTTCTTCCCTTATTCGTTTTTCAAGATGAACAATATCCAAAATAAAAATACTGTCCAAATGAATACAGTAGACAGTCGAGCAGCAGAGCTAGTACAGATGTATCTACACCTGTACAAGAGAATTTAAAGACTCGAAGGAGTCACCACGAGACGAGAAGCCCACCTGATTCCACACACCTGCAGTGCAATTCGGTGTCTGTCTGAGCCAAATAGAAAACAATCAAAAAATGGGATGCTCCACGTTGGCGCTTCTCATGGAAAATGACTTTTCTTCTCTCTACAACCACCGTTGTTGTGTTTGAAAGGTACATGTGAGCAGTGTGACACATGCAGGGGCGTTGGAGTGTTGGAAAACAGTTTACCATCACTCAACAAAACACAAAAAATAAGAAATCTAAAGAGTCCTTTATACAGTTTATAGGACTCGTACAAGAGTGCCAAATTTTAAAGACGCCATGTCAAAACAAAGGTGTTTTAACTTGTATATGAAGCACCACTCATTAATGTCAGTTTTAAAGCAGAGAACCAATCATAAGAGGTGGAGCATGCATTGCAATCTTTGTTTTGTCTGACTTTAACGTGGCAGAGGAGGTGCTGTTTTTAAAACCATGTATAAGCTCTGTATCTCCTGGTTTTAGACGCAAAGATGCATTCTGTGAATTGTGTAAAACAATGGAGTATAAAACAATGGAATATCATCAGCAAAGCTTGAAATGGCTTCAATGCCTTTTCTGCAGAGCAACTACTGTACGCTTTCAGATATGACTGTCGCTATTGGATCATGGTGTATAAGCTGTCAGTTATTGACATATTGATTTTGAAGACATTAGAAATGATAGTTTAGATCACAACTATGAACCATATGTTGGATGTAATGAGGAACAAGGCTCTGACAATGACAGTGATACTATCATCTGTTCAAAATGATCCCTTATAAGTACTAAAGGAAAACCAAAAATGTTTTATAACATTGTTTTTTAAATATCAAGAAAATGTCATGCTATTACAGCAGTTAGAGATTCATTCATGTTAGCTATTTAGAACTCGTTTCCTAAAGACTGAAATATGTAATCTTGATTGCAATGATGCGTTCAAGCGTTAAAGTGGTGAAATTAGGAAATTCCCCATTATAATAACCATCATTCAGTTACATTTTCAATGTTTTTTTATCAATTGTTCTCACCAGGACTCCATTTATTGGAAACAGTTTAAAATAAAGGTCCATTGGTTAATGATAGTTATTGTACTGTATTTACTATCATGAAAAATCAATAATCAATATTCATTTCAGTATTTATTAATCTTAACACTATTTAATAAAAATAAAGTTGTTCAATGTTGGTTCATGTCAACTAAGAATTCAATAGCTAAAGTTAACAAGCACAATGTTGCATTTTATTAATACTTTGTAATTAGTAAATGTTGAACTATAACAAGTGCTAGATTGTTAATGTTAACAAATACATTAAGTGCCATTACATGGACCATATAACCAATTAATTTGAGGAAAATTCCAGAAAAAATTAAACTATTTAACATGAAATCATGTTAAATAGTATTAAAATTTGGAACATCATTTCTGTTTTCATACAAATGGTTAAACCTAAATTGTTAAATTTGTTAAACTTGAAAATTGTGTTTTTTACTTCCTAAAGCAACTTTTTTTCAATACAGTTGCAACACTTAAAACTGGTCTGGAAATGCAGATCTATAAATAATTGATATTTTCAGAATTCAGCACCACTGGCTAATAAAACAAACAAACAAAACTAAAACAGTTGATGCTCATGGGTGATTATATCACACCTATCAAAAGAGAATAGAAAAAGACGTTAAAATCAATGAATGTGTAAACAAATAGTATAATTTGTGTATAATTGCTATAAAAAGTGCTAAATTGGATTGCATGTACAAGCAATAAAGTCAATTAAATTGTTTTATGTGAATGTCTTACTCTGAAACTTGAGAAAACAAAGTTTTATTTGCATTTCTTTCCAACTTGTGGAATAAGTAATCTTCTGTCAAAGTCTAAACCACCAAATAATCAGTATCTCTCTAAATAATCTGCTATTAATAATCACTGACATATCAAGGCCTCTTTACTGAAAAAGATAATATTTAAAAAGCTAATAAAATATGTACAAAAAAAATA
>CAIGQZ010032240.1:2127823-2144988 GCA_903798205.1 Danio tinwini | reverse complement strand
TTTTTTTCTTAATCAAGCTCAGGTACCTTTAGCACAATACTGGTAAAGCTGTCCTTGAAGCTCTGACTTGGTTGGAGATGGTTGATGAAGGTTTACCACGACTGAAAATAAACAAAAAGGAAATTAGTGATTCACTTTAACTAAAAACATTATCTAATATTCTTTGCTGCCATTTCCTTTTATTTATCACTGTACAAATAGTTGTAAGCTTGAATGCACATGTTTACCACAAAGCTTTGAAAATGAAAATGTTTTTAAAAAGTCATAACTGTAAATTATAATTTGATCGTATAGTTTGGCTTATATTGACATTAAACTTTTAATTTAAATTGACAACTGATTTAAAATGTGTGATCTTACTGACAAGGGTGTTTTTAATAAAGCGTCACAAACCTTATTGTACTGGATATGCAGGACATTCGCATTACCCTCAAAAGATCCCTCTATTGGATCAAATAGAAGTCCATAATAAATCATAAAAATTCAACTTTAAAACACTTCACCTAACAGTTTTATGGAAAAAAGAGATTAAATTTAAGACTGCACAATGAATTCAGTGGTGAAAGTCAAATTACTGAATGTAATGAATGATTTTACTTACGTTATTACACTCTATTGCTTCCTCGTCCACTTCAGTTTCTGAAAGAAAAAAAAAATTATGATCTGTGTGAGCTTGAGGTTAACACTAAAAACTTTTAAATATGCAACTCAAAGGTTTGATAAATGACCTGCACCTGGATCTGACACGACAGATGATTAGGACTCTCTTGGACATGCGTTTATACCGTTACGTACAATTTAAATATGTAACGTTGCAAAATAAAACTGGTATAACTCAACATTGGTTGGGTAATATGCATAAACTAACGTAATATTGTTTCAGACATAAAAGGGACAGGCGTTCACTCCTGTCTGGAGTGAACATGGACGTTAGCATAAACCTTAGCTTACCAACATTGAGGAAATTCCGAATTTATAAATATGCAACTAATACAGTGGCCGAGTGAGCTTAACATTATCCAAACAAAACGAAATGTGTTTGAACTGTTTCTCTGGACGTTTCACCGCTGTCTCACGGTCATGTGTGAAAAAATCATATCTTCATTTCTGGCTAACCTTACAAAATGGTCCCCTCACGCGCAAGGTAACTCAACGATAGGCTTAACTACACACACAATGCAAAGTAACGTTAAACATGAATTGAATATGACCCAATGGATATTCACAATAAGTTATTTAACATTAAATTTACCTGCAAATGTCTCTGCTTCGTCTTCACGAGCGTATTCCAGCTTCTTCGAGTCCTACAAGAAGATCTTCCGTCGGGAACGTCAGTACAGCAGTGAAACAGCTAGGTTAAGGGAGAATAACCGTCGCACAGCGTTCATTTATTATGAATGCACAGCGCGGGCAAAAATCCTATTGGACGACACGAATTCAAATTTGCTGGCTGCTAGTGCTAAGCGAAAGTTAATGGATAATATCCCGCTCCAGACCCGCAAAAAATCTCATCCATTGTGTCACAAAATGTAGTTTTAAGAGTATTTCAGGCGAGAATGTAGTTGTTTTAAACTCGAATCGGCAGTTTATTTACAAAGATAGCACGTCTTTGAAGATGTGCTTCAGTGAATGCGGACTCTGTCAGCGGGAGCTTCCTGATGCTCTCCCCCGCCGACAGCAGCTTTACTTCGGCTAGTTCATCTCGGATATGCCGCTGGATTCAATCTTCCCATTGTGGTTAAAACATGATATTTAATACATCTTGTGTATATCTAACGGCCAGTTTTTGGTCTTTTAAATCTATTATTTGTTCCCCGTTGTATTTTGGCAGTGTTATTTTGTTACGTTTTATAATTGTTTTATTTATTAATAAATAAATGGCCCAAACATGGACCCCTTGACAGTTGGGAACATATTTTTTTTACCCTTAAAGTAATCTTAAGGTGCTACTTTGAACCATTGAAGGTACAACTTCACCATTTGTACCCTAAGTGTTCACAAATGTACCCCAACCGTACCCTTTTTTCTGACAGTGTGGTGTATGTCGCAATCTTTTGCACTTGTAGTGTTAAAGGAAAATCACATCATATTGCACTGTGCAACCACACTGTCAATGTGCAGTCGTTAACACTGTATATTGTTAATTCAACATTTTTGAAGTTATTGACATTTAACACTGCATTTTTTACACTGTTGATTTTACTGTGTATGGATGTTTCCCAGAGATGGGTTGCAGCTAGAAGGGAATCCGCTGCGTAGAACACATGCTGGATAAGTTGGCGGGTCATTCCGATGTGGCAAACCCAGATTAATAAAGGGACTAAGTCGAAAACATAATAAATGAATGAATAATAATAATGCCTATTATTATGCATTAAAACACTAGCAATTCTGATCATTTAGTTATTGTTGTTGTTTGAAAATAATTTAAAAAAATAATAATAGTAATAATAATAATGGGTCTTATTATTCATTAAAACAATAGCAATTAAGATCATTTAGTTTTTGTGATGCTGTTTGAAAATGTATATAATAATAATGATAATAATAATAATAATTCTGACTTTTATTATGCATAAAAAGCAATAGCACATCTAGATCATTGCTCTGTTCCATTTTTCTATTTCTTGTTGCATACATTATTTTAGCTAGTCTCAACAAATAATTTAACATTTTGAAAACATTCTTCTTTTTTTCTGCCCTTAATTTTCACTTCAAAAATAAAACAAACATCAGATCCAATTGAATTTAACAATTCCTTCAAAAGCTCAAATAATGAAAACAATCATCCACATTTAAGAAAACAATGAAAAATGGTCTATCAATAACATTAGAGTTTAAATTTGTGTGTATCTCTGTGTGTGTGTGTGTGTGTGTGTGTATGTGTGTGAGAAAGAAGGAGGTAGAAATAAAGTGTAGTTGTGTGTGAAAAGAACTCCATGGTTGATGGTCCCTCTGGAGGGCTTGCTCTGCTGCAGCAGGTTAAAGTGCGGATGAGTAAGTACCTGTCCCTAAAGACAAACGGATATGATTTCAGCCATGTCCAGAGGGCCATGTGCCTTGGGCAGCTATATAGTAATGAAGCTGTTGAGATCCTCTCTTTTCCTCCTCATCGGCACGCAGCTTGACCAGTGACTCTAGAGATAGTCTTTTGGGACATTTGATTAGCCAGCCCCTGAGAAAGAGATCTTTCAGAGTGAACAAAGTGTTCCTAAATTGCTTTGGCTTTTTAGGTTTGACTCAGACAATAGCGACTTCATTGGTAAATTGATTGTGCCTTTTTTGGTGACTACTGTTTTTCAGGACTAGTGGTGCTGCAGAAACTTCAAAGATATAAAATGATAGTAACAATAATAAATATATTTGTGACTTGCAGTCTTATGGTTTCTCCCACTCTATGTTAAGCGTGCTCTGTTATAACTGAAGTTGGTCTAGACCAGGGATGGGCAAACTCGGTCCTGGAGGGCCGGTGTCCTGCACAGTTTAGCATCAACTCTGATCAAACACACCTGCTTATAGATAATTGGTGATCTTGAAGACACTGATTAGCATGTTCAGGTGTGTTTGATTAGAGTTGGAGCTAAACTATGCAGGGGTCTAGATGACGGCGTAACTTGAAGTGATTTAGCAACAAATGGGTTTCTTGAGTTGAGTGGATTTTGACTGCAACTTCACAAAAAAGATTTTTTTGTCGTTGACTGATAATTTGGCAGGATTTTTTATTGCCAAATATAAAATGAAAAGTTTGAGTGATTTTCACAAAGTGAGTTATTTTATTACTAAAAAAAGTCTGTATTTTTTATTTAGGTAAGATGCATTAAACTGACCAAAATATGAGTAAATACATGTATAATGTTACAGATTATTTGCAATTCAGAAAAAAAATCTGCAAATAATCCTGAAAAAAGACACTACAGCACAGTACAGTGAAAAAACACAGAATTATATTAAAAGTTTAAAATCGATTAAATTAGTATTCATATATTATATTATTATATATTTCAAAAAATGTATTTCTTTCTTTTTTAAGTTGAAGAGTATAGTACTTGTTCTTGATGCACATTAATCAATTCAGCAAGTTTCAAATGTTATTTTTATAATTTAATCAATTTGATGTATTTTTTATAATGTGTAATTACACATCACATTCTAAGTAAATATTTTAAATGCATTATTCTACTTATTATTAATCTCAGATAAATGTACACTGTAAAAAATGCAGGGTTCCACACAATTCATTCATGTTGTCTCAACACAAATCGATTAAGTTAACACTTTTAACAAACTTCTGTGGATTAAACATAAAAAAAAATTAAGTTTGTCCTAATGAAATCTCAAGACTTGTGTTGTTTCAGCTCATTTTAATCAAGTAGTTTAAACAAGTAAAAAAAAAAATATATTTTTTTTTTTTGGGTGTAGGTCCACTAGCCTAATTTACATATATACAGCTAAAGACAATGCATTATTATTATTATTATTATTATTATTATTATTATTATTATTATTAGTAGTAGTAGTAGTAGTAATAGTAGTATTAGTGTTAGTATTAGTAATATTAGTATTAGTTCACTGTAAAACCCAATAAGTTTTTTTTTTTTTACCCCTTTTGCCTTTATTAGATAGGACAGTAATGAGACAGGAAGCAAAGTTGGAGAGAGAGATGGGGATAGGGTAGGGAAATGTCCTTGAGCCGGGATTCGAACTCGGGACGCCCTGACGTGCTATTGCACCATATGTCAGCGCGCTAACCACTAGGCTATTTCACCGACCCAATAAGTTAAGTTAAGGTAAATCAAACCATTTGAGGAAACTGATTGCAGCAAACTATTTAAGTTAAAAAACGAATTATAATGAGTACTGTGAACTCAATCCATTTGAGTACACGAAACAACTTGAGCACAGCAAAACCCAATAAGTTAAAGCAACTCAAACCATTTGAGGAAACTGATTGCCACAAACCATTTAAGTTCAACAACGAATCTATATGAGTACTGTGAACTTACTCCATTTAAGTTGAAGTTATGGAATATTTAGGTGATTATGTAAGTCTTGATTGAACATTAATGATGAGCATGTCTTGTTAACAACCACAATACTGGAGAGAAGGGATCTCAAAAGTACAGCGACCTCAGTCACGTTATTAAAATAAATAAAACATTTAATCTCTCAAAATCTTAGCAGTGGACCATTACACAACTTTAAAAAACAGTATCAATAGCTTCACACAGCAACACTGAGTTCAAAACTCTTTTCAAATAAGTAACTTAATTTTCAGTAAATTTTGAGTTAACTACACTATAAACATTTTATTAGATCAATTTGACTGTTGGGTTTTACAGTGTAATAGTAGTAGTAGTAGTAGGTGACTGAGCTAGAGGAGAATGCTTATATGTATGATTTATCATTTATTATTATTATTTTTTTCATAATAAATTATTATTGGATTTGTACAATTTCTAAAAGCTAAATTCTAATTTGAAATCCTGTTTTCAAGGTAGATTACACAGGTAGGCTTTACAGACATGTGTTTAACATAGCGCATTGGTTAACTGCTTAAGGTGAAGTCGGTGACCTCTAATACGATAACCACCTTCCATAAATTTACTCTGAATAGTCATGGTGTAGCAGTTATAATATTAGAAAAACCTGTCTAGCACTTTGCCAGACCAGGATAAGGTTAATTTAATGTGCAGCAAGTCCAAATTGGATGATTTCATGGTTAACAGACAAGTGGATGAAATAGATAAAGGAAATTGAGTCCCTCTTTTGAGGAGATAATTAATAACGATCTAGGCCAATGACCCTATTATCCTCTTGTGATAAGCAGTCGCCCTCTGTATTGTAGGGTGGGTCAGGAGCGAGGATATATTTAATTGTACTTTGTCTCTATTTATTTTTTTTGTTAATTGCTTCTGAACATTCAATTTTCCTGATTTTAGTTCACGCATGTAGTGACGCATCATGTTGCTCTTTGATTGTTGATTGTCGATTGACAAGTGAAATGTCCAGGGAGTGCTGCTAAAAAGCATGCTATTTTTTCACAAAAACAGTTAAACATTCTAACAGGGACCTTGATGTCAAAACTACAAAAAATTATATATATTAAACATTTTATTTAATTAAGCAATTCAATCCCAAATTATGCATTTACACTGGATTTTGTATCCCTACAATGCATTTAAACTATTTTGATGTCAAAATTACATCAAATTGACATCTAAAATTGGCGTCAAAAAAACGTCAAAAATCAATTACAGGACTGTGTTGTAATTGGTTTTGATGTGTTTTTTGATGCCAATGTTAGATATCAATTTGATGTTTTGATATCAAGGTAGTCAATTAACATGAAAATCATTTGCATTTTTAAAGTGTTTTTTGTCTTGTGTTTACATCAAGGAGCCCTCTGGGATGTCTGTGGTTGTTGATTCATGCACATGTCAAGCCTGCTTGAAAATCAAATGGTGGTTGAGCGTTTCTCTTGTAAATGACTGTCAACCTGTTGCACAATAGATGGACATGACCTTGCTAATTTTTGGAGACGTGATATATTGCCAGTTGTGTTTACATAACAAATTATTGTTGCCAACATTTCACACTGCTTTTTCATGTCATTTGTTCCCAGTGAGTAAGACAGGGCTCAGGCAAGAGTGGACAGAGACAAAGGGAAGGTGTCATTCTGACAATTTGGAAAACATTCAAATAATAATTTGGTTTTATAGCCACAGACCCCACAGCTCTGAAGACTAAATATAGCATAAATCACTATGTTTGAATGTAAACATGCATTCAAAAATAAAATAGTGACAGTAACAGTGTTTATTTTAACAGTGCAAATTCAAAGTTCACACAGGTGAAAGGCAACAAACAATTGGTTGTTGGATTTAGAATTTGTGAAAATGTATTGTTATGTTCACACGTCCCAACAATTGCTCATACAATGATTATGTATTTAATGAATTAATTAAATGATCCTTCTCATGGCTAAAAAGACATTTACGTGAACTGGTCCCTCAGATTACATCTGAGCTTGTTGCCTTTTGTTCAAATCATACCAAACTGCTTAGACATTCCACGATCCAACAAACACTCATAGAGCATGTTTAGTCGGGTGAAACCAAACTCCAATCAACAGCAGCAGATGCCAACACGGGTAATACACTGATCCAAGAACTCTGACTGACTTGTTTGTTGGCCTTCGTCAGTGCAGTGTGAATTGGCTTTAAGAAGTAAAAGCCTCTTATTTGTTTTGATAGTGCTGGTATTATATCATGAGCTCAGTTTTGTGATTTGTCAGTTTATCGAACTGTGGCATGACTGCATCGTTAAGCCTAGAAAAACCCTAGAAAAAAAGGCTTTTATACCTTCAAAAGGGTTGTTGTTGCAGTGTTATATTTTATAAACTTTTATTAGCAGTGGTCTTTAAAATGGTCTTTAAAATAACAATACTACCATTAATCACAATTATTAAGTTGCACACCAAAATGTAGTCTTCATAACAGGTCTACTGGTAAATGTCACAAATGCATTATTCCACTGAGCGATATGGTACAGTACATTTTGATCTAGTGCAGGTCACCATGATCAGGCTTGCCTTTCCACTGCCTACAGTACCTTTACTTGGTAGGATTGATGCACATCAGAATGTTGTGATTGATTTCATTCTCTATAGTAGACCTATATTGGTTGTTCACATACCATGCCTGTTGTGCATTTATATTCAATATATCAAATGTAGGATTTGCAGCATTCATGCGCAAATAGAGGGTGGAAGCAAATCCCCTTACGCTTTTTTTACTTATTTATACATTTGTATGTGAACGGCCACATAAACAACAATGGAGGACATACAGCAGATTCTGTTCTTTCTTCTTGGCATGTGGCTGTTTGTCACAAGACGACCAGAAGCTTTGTCATTTATATTATCACTGTGTCATGTTTTAGCTGTGTATTTAAAATACTGCTTCCTATTTTGTCGTTTCCCTGCCTTGTATGCACTAGTGATGATTCTGTGTAAACCATTCAGCATTCAGCAGCGAGTCTAGCTCCACCCTTTTGGCAACACACTGTTGTGGTGCGTACCATTATGAAAGGGTCCCAAAAAGTGCTAGGTTTGCTAGTTTAGTACTTCTGAAAGTGGAAATGTAAATAAATGCCTATTGTACTGTACTGTACTGTACTGTAACGCTCAGTGGAAACAAACCAATTAAGGTTCATGGAGGTGGTGGGTTGGTGGTTCTTAAGCCACATTGCCATTTTAGCTTATTTCTACATTGCTCTGATATCTTTGTCATAAGTGCAATGCTATACCAGGTCAGCTACAAGTTGGAAAACCATACACATACAGACATACAGTACATTTTGGTATAATACAGTACGTTTTGGGATAATAACAGTAATTTGCAAGACATTTTGCAGAAGTTATTATTCATCAGTTGATCATTAGTCCCTTAATCTGGTTTATTTTACCAGAAACCTACACCGAATTGTGTGTTTAGCTAAGTTTTTGCTAAAATGTATGCAAAACATCTGGGACATCTTTTATCACTCTGTCTGTCTGTTTCTCTCTCAGCAAGATGAACTGTGACATGAAGATTTGTTTTTAGCCCCCATTGTTGCTCGCTAGTGTCGTAAAGTCTAGTGGAAGCATTAAACACAGTAGAGAGGATGCAGCTAGTGGGAGATTCACAGCATGAGAGCTCACTCAATCAGCACTCAGCTGCGGGCCTCAGATCCGGTCCTTTAGATTCCGCTCACAGTTCCTAGCAGGCCACATACGACTGTGTCACTCAGAGCATCTATCTAGCACAGGAATTTGATTTAAAGAGCTCCCATTGGCCAAAAATAGTGCCAGCTCCCTCTAATCAGTAATCAGTAGACCCAACCGGAAACTGGCATGTATCGACTCATGTCAAGCTTTTGATTGACTTAAGTCTCAGTCAAAGGTGGACGTACACTAATCAAGACCAGTAGCATTGATTTCCCTTTTAGACAGACAGAAGTGAACTATAGAGAAGTCTTTTTATGTTTTTGTTTGTATTATTTAGATAGAAACTTTTTGAACTTTTTTATTTAATATATCTATTTTTATATGTGCTGATTCAAAAATAAATATGACTGCTTTTATTTTCGTAATATATATAATAAAATAAATTTACTTAACGATTGTTTACATTTTATGTTAATACGTGTGCAACATTAACATTTTAAGAAGCTTTGAACATTTCTGCATCAGTTTACACCCAGAATGCCTATGCAAATCACTACGCTTTGAAACAAAGACTATAAAACGTGCCTCAGGGGAGTTAACTTCTCATTGGTCAACTTGGCTCTGGAGGGTGGGTACAAAACCATCCTTATAAAAGCTGGTAGCCTAAGGCCGCACAAGACTAGAGCCCAGACCAAAGTGAACCCAGAACTAGAATCCAGGAGAACCCCAGAGGACTCCAGGGAGCAGGCGGGGTTAACATGCACAACTCAGACATTCCAATCTCCCATACCTTTCTTTCTTTTCCGTCGAGAGTCTAGTTAAGTTTAGTGCAGCGTGAAACCAGTAGTCAACACGACTAGCCCTTTTGCCGCTTCAAAACTAGAAACGACCGACTCACTCCAAGCCTTGCAAGGACAAAGAACTAACTACCTGCTAACCACATGCTCAACAGAGGGATTTCTTAACATCCAAATAGATCATTTGAAGAGTCGATTCTTTTGAAACCCCGTTCAAATGAACCTTCAATTCACTTAGAGCTAATTCGCTACACAATCTACATTGTAAAAGCGATATAGAAATAAAGATGAATTAAATTGAATTGAAGGTTTACTTTTTATTATATGGTTTCCAAAGAACAGTTAAAATAAATGAGTACCTTAAATGCATTCGTAATGATAAAAGCATCTGTCAAATGAATAAATATACGTTTAGTCATATAATTTCTCAGCAAGGTAAAGCAGAGCTGCTAATCAAAGTGTTTTGTGTGAAGTTTTCTTCAAAGTTTAGTTGAGTAATGTATATGCTGGTTTATGCTCAGAGTTAAAGCTGGGATTCTCTAACAGGGGAAGTGAGGCCAAGACCCTATAATGATAATGGAGATGCTAATGCTGATTATAATTACATGTGTATTTTTGACAGATGAAAATGGCCTTATTGGCGTGTTACCACTGTGCTGTGTGTCTGTTTGGATTAAACTGCCTTGCTATTACTTCTCCTATTAAGACAGAAGTAATAAAGCCAAGCAGGCTCCTCATCTTTGAATGGGAGCTCTGTAATGTCTCGACTTCATGGAGTCGTAACAGAGAAATAACAAGCACAGTACATTAACAGACCATTGCCTTCCGCCACCCCGTCCTGCAATAACGTAGTAGAGTAGTGTCTCCGTAAACAGCTCCTACCCAGATGCCACTTCAGCACAGGGGCCGTATTGGGTCCCTCTATGTGTACTCCACTATAAACACAAGCTGCTGTCTGCTGGAGCCCTGCCCTCCACACTAGCTGGGGAACCCAATGAGAGATTTCTAGCAGAACCTCAGTCGTAGATTTGCTTTAAATTGGATCCAGTGCACAGATGGAGGGACTGGAGCTTGTGACCCTCCTCCGGCGTTCGGTGGATGTTGTCCTCATCTTCCCTTTTTAGCTGCTTGGAGTGACAGTATTTCAGGCGAGGTGTAGGCGACAATGACCCTGCTAATTAAAATAGGAACCAAACAATTCCAATTCAGGTTTTCTGGCTTCTTTAAAAGTAAAAAAAACAATGAATTTCTTATAAATGATTCTTCACAAGAGAACTTTGCATCAGTGTTTGGAGATAATTATCTTCAAGTAGTGACATTGCTAAGTTGCTAATTTATTAGCAGTTTGTCAGTTCTTAATAATGTTTTTTTTTACTCCAATAATATGGTACTTTGTCAGCTAGTATCTCTTTAAATTACTGTTTGTTTGATTACTTTAAATTATGAATGATTTGTAGCTTTCTCCAACACTTCAACACTTTTTTTTCAACACAATTTTCGTTTAAGTAGTAAAGATATTCTTCCCATATTGATTGCCATTTTTTAATCACAGATTTACTGCAAATACTATGGTAAATTCAACACAGGCTCATTGTGAAAACGTACTCATGTATACATTTCTGTATATTTCTGCAATTCATCTTCAAAATGAACCCTATGGGGTGGTGTGATGCCGCTGACCACTTCTGTTACTTTTTGCACTACCGGCTGACTTCTTACGTCAGTGTGGATGGCTTTTCCGCTGTTATCAGTTTGCTCAGTAGCTCGCCATGTACGTCAGTGGACTTGAGATGCAGAGAGGAGTTGACCGTGACGACAGAGTTTGAGGCTGGCGTAAAACAGTTCCAGAAAGCAGATAAAACAAAAACAGGCAAAACATAAAATAAACAAGTAGATAAAAGAGTGAGAACGTGGTAAGATCTAAAAAAAGTGTGGTAAAAATCAGGCAGCCGAGAGGGCTTTTCTTTTTCTGGATTGCTTTTGAAAACACTGTTGATAGGGTTTAAGGAAGAGGGTGGGCTGGGAGATCTGTCAGTAGGTCGACAGCGCCCTCTGGTGAATTACGTGAGAGCAGCAAATGCAAATGGCACTCGCGAGAGAATTTTGACATCTTATAAAATGTACACAGCGGCCTCTGGTGAATTCACAAAAACAAAAACTGCAAAAAATCATTCCTCCTAGGACGTATTTTGTGATATCCATAAGTGCATATACGTAGGGGTACGTATCAATAATAAGCCTAGGTTGGGTAAATTGATGCTTACTATAGTAAAATGGTAGATATGTAATGGTTGCCATCATCAAATTTGCCATAAAATTATTGAACAACACCCATTCTTGTCCTACACTCTCAAAAATAATGATACAATGATGTACCAAAGAAGGTACAAGCCCTTGTCACTGGGGCAGTACCTTTTTTATGGAACAGAATTATACCTTTAGACAAAGAAACAAATTTGTACCACTGCAGTTTGTACCTTTTAAGGACATGATTTGTACCATGGGAAACAAAAATGTACCTTTGTTTTTTAAAACCTGCAGATACAATATTGCACCTTTATCGACACTTTGTACCTTAACAGTGACAAATGTGTTCCTTCAAGAACTATTAAAAGGCATTTTGCTACTGTATATCCAAAATGTGTCAATTTATTTTCAGTAAATATAAAACATCAAATACATTTTTAAACAATGTTTTAAAAAAAAAGTTTTTTTGTGTGTGTAAATGCTCCTTTTCCATTAACAATAAAGAATAAAAAATACGTTAACATAAACCAAAAGATCTATTTTTTGCTAAACATTTCACACTTTTCACAAAAATGTAACAGAAATACATTCCCCCATGTACAATATAAAACATTTTTACTCCAATTTTCACACAATACCTTTGTAATCATTTAAAAGTTCATTTAATTTACTTAATTTTAAAATAGAAATAGAATTATGCAAAATTATTGTATTGAGATATGCACAATGTTTGATTAGCTTTACAATACTAAAATGTCTGCATGAACACTTTGCATATGCAGGACTTTTGCCAGCTCATGTGCGTAATGGAAAGCAAACGCCAAAAGCTGCGGATATCAATAATGAAACTATATTTATAGTAAAATGCTTACCAAATGTTTATTAAAAATGCCTTAAATGTTTAGTTTACAATACCTATAGTTTTGTTTTATCAGGTTTTTTTGTATTATAGAACTTAATAAACAATTTTATGAGTTCCTTTAAACATATGCTTTTAAATGATGATTCATGTTTTAATATGGAAATTATTCATAAAATCACTTTCCAGTAATATTTATTTTCATAGATATTGTAATAAAGAAGGAGATGTCCAACACTTGTACCTTTTTTACAATGTACCTTTTTTATGAGAACAATTGTGTACCTTCATTTCAATTGTACTATAAAAGGTACAGAACAGTATCATAAGGGGTCTTTTCTGTACCATATAAGGTACAACTTTTACAAAGGTACAAAACTGTTCTTTAAGGAACATTAATTGTACCACCGTGTACCTTTTTTCTGAGAGTGTAGGACAATTTTGAAAAATGTCTTTGATTCACTTTGAATGTTGACAACTGTATTAACTACAATAATCATTCTTTAATGTTTAATTATTAGAGGAAACATGGTTCATTTTCTTATGGGTTTTCTATATAATGATAATTCAATCTGTATAGCATGTACAAATGCCAATGTATTGTAACTACGTCAACAAATATGTAATTTTATTTTTACAGACATACTTTTCTGTTTTCTTTTTAATAAACTAACAGCAAACACGCTAGAGGTTTCATAGCTAGTTATTCTTGTTCAGGCTGGTAATTGCTCTGTAAACACGTTGCAAAAAGAACTTAGCGGTCTTATTGACCAGCTGGTATCTGTTTTTGTGAATGTAAAACGGTTTGCTATGCTTAATAACTAGCTCAAACCAGCCAATGCTAATATCAGTTTAAATTGGATTGGCTAGTGATGCTGTTTTTGTTTTGGTTATGCATCTAAAACACAAACATTAAATTACGTTTTCTTTCAGCACCTTATAACTGAAGGGCTACCTACAGTTAAGATGCTTTCATACGATTTTCTTCCTGAAAGTCTTCACATCTGTCACACACACACACATACACAAACACACAGAGATAGTCTCACCTTCAACACCCCCAACCTTAATCCCCCCCCCCCCCCCACGGTTTCTTCGCCCCAGTCCCATCTTTCAGGGACACTTTGATCCTGCATTCTCAACGCCTCCCCGCTCCGGTGGAAAGGGTTTGATGTAGGGAAGGGCCGACTGCACAGAGGGATGAGTGTGCAGCAGCTCTTTCTCTGTGAAATACATCTTTTATTTAGCGCAGCCCTGAGACAGCACTTCTGCCTCGCCACACCGCAGTGATAAATGTTCGACACAGGTTTCTGATGTCGCCCACTTCTGTGCTCTGCTAGCACACATGCTAATGCGTTCTTGTGCTTCACGTTAATCACAGTAATGCAGAAAGTGAAAACTAAATGGTTGATTTAGCCTGTTAGAGGATTTATTTCACATCTGATAGCAAGTACTGTTGATATCAGTTTCAATTCTGATTTTTTCTGGATACCCTCTGAAATAAAAATGAGCATTTTTTGGGTTACTATAAATAAGTTAAGGCCCTGAAATACTTCAAACAAAGCTCTTTTATATTCTTTGTTTGAGAGAAAAACGAACTTTGAAAAGGCTGATTGATGATATATGGTTTTCAAAAGCTCCAACACCTCAGCATTTCAGTAATCAGTTGTAAATGTGTCATTCACACTGCTTGTATGTGCCTCTTAAATATAATGGTGGTTGTAGGAGAAGGAGAGTTTCAAAAACTGAAAAAACTAAATCTGGCAAAAAGCCTTTTCCAGCCTGTCGCACACCTATTCAGAAGTGCCACCACAGGGTGCCACATATTTACATAGTTTTCTATTGTTTGTTTGTTTGTTTGTTTAACATGTTGGCACTTCTCATGTGGTGTGTGAGCCCTCCCAGTCTGATCATACAGGTGCGGATACATCTGTACCAGCTCTGCTATTTCAGCCTTCAATGTATTTACTTGGTGTAATTGTCTTGAATGTTTGACTGTCTTCTGTTGATATGAGATACAAAGCACATCAAATAAGGCGAAGTTCCAGAAAACAATTGAGTAATTGCCATGGACCAAATGTTGCTTAAATGTGTTTAGGAGCCAAAACTACCTTTCCCAAAATGTTGCTTTGGTGGTCTGTTTCAAATTGGTGAAATTGGTCCAAACAAACCTTTTGGCCTGATTTTGTTAATTACGACTTCAGTTCATTCATCAGTTTTGTTTGAAGTATATCAAGTACTTTAGTCTTAAAGTTATCAGCAAGCTGGCAAAAGTAAGCATGCATTTATCAACATGCACTTTAGCTTTACAATATTTTTTCTGACAAATTAAAAGCTTTCTAGAGGCTGAAGCATTATGGAGACAAGACTCAATAGAAATCAGTCACATATTCACATGTAACCGAGCACTCATACAGAATGCTTGCCTAAACACTTTCATATATGGGAAAACAATGAACACACAGTCTGCTCTGGTCCAGAGCAACTATTTCACAAGGGAGATCATATGCACAAGTCGGCAGAAGCCACAAAACAAATTAGACCCATTATAATTTGATGCTCAATGCTGTATATTAAAGCAAAGAAATGGTTAGGCAGACACTGTGCGCGACTCAATCAGTTCCCTAGCTTTTGAGGTTGAATCAGTTGGTTATGTACATGATATCAGCCATTACACATTGGGACACTGAGCGTGACATGAAAACATTTTCACTGGACAACGATAAAATTGGAATTTATGTACAACAGCAGAATTAAAAATGTTCACATATCAATTTTCAAATAGATTATACGTAATTTGAAAAATAATTTTTGGAAAAATGTATAGTTTTATGTAAGCATTAATCAATTATTATTTTGCTGGATTGTTCTGTACCAGTCTAACCCACACAGGCTCATTGTGGATACGTTCCCCTGTCTACATTTCTGGAGAGCAAAAATTATGTAGCCAGAGGTACATATGGTTGTGTTTCATCTTTAAAACGAACGCTATGGGGCGGTATGATGCCGTGGATGGCTTCTGTTACTTTTCAGCTTCTGTACGGACAGTTTTTCCAGTGTTGCCAGTTTGCCCAGTAGCTCGCCGTGTATACAGATGACATTAAGATGTGGACCTGAGTTGACCACAACAACGAGGTTCTAGTCTGTTGAAGACAGGTTCTAGAAACCAGGCAAAACAACAGGCTGACAACAAGGAGAAATCACGCAGCCACAACTACTTTTATTTTTCTAAGTTGCTTTTGAAAACACTATCGGTCAGGTTTAAGGACTGGCCTGGTCGGCTAAAGTGTATATTACGCCATCTGG
Organism: Danio tinwini; assembly: GCA_903798205.1. Lineage (NCBI taxonomy): Eukaryota > Metazoa > Chordata > Actinopteri > Cypriniformes > Danionidae > Danio > Danio tinwini. The sequence continues at coordinate 2,129,072 of CAIGQZ010032240.1, read as the reverse complement.
TGGATTTATGCGAGAAGAGGACGCTCAAGAGAAATTTGAGATTATTAAAAAGCATAGACAGCAGCCTCTGGTGGATTAGCAAAAACAAAAACTGAGTACATATCCATAATGAGCCTGAATTGTGTCTAACTATACTTGTTCATAGTTAAATATAAATCAATAACAGTCTCTTATTTATCTTTACTGTCGGTGAGTTGGTTTACAGCATACATTAAACAATATGAATTTTAGGTGATCTTTACTTCACTTTTCTTTGTGTAAAATAGCTTTGAGATTTGACTTGTCATTTCACATTCGATTTCTCATTCATTGTGCAGGCCTGTTTTTTTTTTTCTTAATTAATAGTACTTATGGAAAAAGATCAATCGTTTAACAACATTTAATTTAAATAAATGTAAAACATGCCACACATCTTATTTTAATCAATGCATTGTTAAGTGTGAAATTTAATCTCTCTCTAATCTTTGTTATGACCTCTGGCAGGCGCCGCTCTCTCTCTCTCTCTCTCTGTTTGAATGAGTGATACGATTGAATGCTTTGTAAATGCTTGTGTTTTTTCTGCACTTCTGCTCATGTTCAGTTGAGCAGGGTTGATAACAGGCATGCAAGGATTGACATTAACATCCAGCTTCCCCCTAAATGCAAGTGGATTTTGGTGTGTAACTGTCAATCCCAATATCCACTTTGGCAGGTTGAGCTTTATATAGTGGTGTAACAGATCTCATTTGATCCTTGATCAGCATAGGTCGTGGCACAGAAGTCGTGACTCAAAGCACATGGTGATCTGGGGATTAGTGGGCAAAGTATAACCATCATCTGCATCTTCACAAATGCTAGATTGGATTTTACATCATTTGCATGCAAGAAACTGCATCAGGAAACATAATTTGTATTGGCTTGCTGTTTTCTGTTAAGACAAAAAAGAGCTGCATCTCAAACACTGTATCACACAAATGCCAATTTGCATTCACTTTTGTGTGTTTTGAGGCTTGAAACAGAATAATATTATAGTAAAAAAACTTGCCTTGCTGATTACTCACATAAATACAGTGAAAATGACTTGGAAAGCCACAAGTCAGAGTGAAAAAAAACTACCTACATGACTATTTAAAATCAAGGTTTGTTTGCTTTAAATATTGTTATGCATTAATTTTCATAATAATAATAATAATAATAATAATAACAATAATAATAATAATAATAATAATAATAATAATAATAATAATAATAATAATAATAATAATAATAA
>CAIGQZ010032240.1:2067954-2082656 GCA_903798205.1 Danio tinwini | reverse complement strand
GTGTGTGTGTGTGTGTGTGTGTGTGTGTGTGTGTGTGTGTGTGTTAGGAAGTAGCATTTGATAATGAAGGGGCAATATTTCATTAACTGGAACAAATTCTGTGCTGTTTTGTATTTATTTTGAGGGAACTTTGTTTAACAAAATAAAGAATAAAATTCTGGGTTGTCCATTTAACTTAATTTAAGTTGTTTCAGCTAACTTGTAACTAACTGAATAAATGAATGAATGAATGAATCTGATTACATTTAGATTTATTGCTTTTTTTATTTTAGTTGGTTTATTTATTTATTTAAATATCTGGTTATTTAAAAAGGTTAATATAGTTTTTGTCAATGTCATTTTTATTTTAGTTTGTGTTATGTTAGTTCAATGGTTTTAGTCATATCTGTTTATTTCAGTAGACATAAAAAATGTTTTTGTTTAATATTTTCAGTTTTAAACTGTTAGCCAGCACTCACTTTTGAGGATTTACACCTACCTAACTTTAAATAGTAGCAGTTATTGACCCCAGTGGGCTACAAACAAAGACACTTTGAGCTTTACTATGGTCCATCTAGAACAGGGAAGACTAACCCTGCTCCTGGAGATCTACCGTCCTGCAGATTTCAGTTGCAACCCATATCAAACACACCTGCCTAAAATTATCTAGTGCTGTTCAGGTCCTAATTATTTGGTTCAGGTGTGTTTGATCAGGGTAGGAGCTGAACTCAGCAGGAAGGTCGATCTTCAGGAGCAAGGCACCCCTGATCTAGAAAGTGTTATGCTAAAAATATGAAAAGTTATACATTATGAAGTCATAAAAAAAAAAAAATTGTACCGTGTTCACTAACTTTACTAACTAGTGACTACACAATTTTTCCTAAGGCCACAATTTTGTTGGACATTTTATATGATTAAATTTGACTAATGCATGCTAAAATGTACAGTTTATTGTAGGGTTATTTTTTTACCTTATAATTATGCAACTCACTTATAAAAATAAATGGAATTGCATTAAATGAATTTTTATGCAAAATTACAGCTGCATAAATATAAATGTAATTAATACAGAAATGTTAAATGCTGGTAAAATGTAATGATACTTTTTAAAATATTAAAGTAAATCTGGTAACATGTTCGTTTAGGTCACAATTCGTGCATAAGTACTGGCTTATTACCTGCCTATTGTAAAGATATTAACTGTTCATTGTTTCTGCATCCCAAATCCTACCCAAAACCTAACCCCAACTTTTACTTTACTAACTATTAATAAACAGCTAATTAGTAGTTTATTAAGCTAGTTGTGTGAATAATGGTTTGTTATTACCTTGAATTGTGACTAAACTAAAGTGTTACTGTAAATCTTAAATATTAATGATTATTTAATTAAATATTATTGTGTGAGTCACTCGTTCAAATTATTTATTCAAGCAGATGATTCATTCAAGAATGAAACTAATTTAACCTCTTAAAGTCAAGTGCTATTTTGTGGTTTGCGCCTGGATGTTGCCTACCCAAATTCAAGAGCTTCCCAAATCCACACGCAGAGGTGTAAATGCAAAAGTTTGGTATAATTTTAAAGAAAACTCAATGAATTTTCAAAGAACACTGTTAAAAGTGATTAAAAAATAAATATATATTTTTTTGTAAGCTGAAATTTTAAAGTGTACCTTTTGGGTTTTGTGTGGTCCAAGTTGCTGTAATTAATTTTGGTGGTTCCTGCACATGTCAGTAATCATGGGAAAAAGAAAACCTAAATTTATGCAAAAGTTATTCTATTCCAACTGATAAGAGAATGGAACCACTTATGGGGGTATTGGGCCAGTACAGACCTGTAAAATTTAAAGAATGCAAAAGTAAATGACGTCACAGACCCGGTTCACTAGTCATTCACTACAATTTTTTACAATTATTTTCATGAAATGAATGTAACAGTCAAAAAATTTACAATGTTTGAACTCAAATTAGAATCAATGTTATTTTTGTTGTAATTGTTTTGATGATATATTTCGGTTAAGTCATGTTTCAGGTTGTACTGTAATTAATACTTGAATTTGAGTTTTACCACATAACTGTAGGTATTCAGTAAATGTTTAAGTGCTTTTTTCCATCTACAACTCTCACACATAAACACACAGACCCTCAGCTGAAAATCAGGGTCATTCTTGCTGTAATTTCTGTGCTTTCCCAGTTTGATATTTTAGATTCTGTGTCCAGTCAGGCAAATAAAACTGTCATTTTCATTTTTTTTTTCATTTATCCCGGACAAGCATTAATGTTAAGCTCTGTAAAAATAAAAGTTCAATCTACTGTGTTACACTCCACTGCCGAAGTCAACCTTCACTTGGATATAAGCTCTGGATATAATATTTAAGAAAAATAACCCATAATATACATTATATGCAATTTAAGCCTTTGCCAGAGTGACTAGCCTTTAAACCTTTTGCTGAATGGACCATGTAAATGAAACATTTTTACATTTCTTTATAGAATCTGTGTAACTTGCCAACAGAAGAATGGTTTCATTTAAAGTTATGAATATGTCACACTACATGAGAAAAATAAGACTGAGATTATTGCAGTTGCCTGTACAGTAAGTCAAAAGAAAAGGAATGTTTTATAAAGCAAGTCGCAATATTTCGGCTTCTACAAGCCTCATAGATTTATTTGGAAGATGACAATAGTTAATAAGAAACGAAATATAAAGAGATAGCATTGTGTTTCATATTTGATCTCTACCCCCTTTTTTCTTTCTCTCAATCCAAAGTTTATTTTCTGAAGCAAAAAGCGTGATTTTAATATTTTTTCAGAGACCTACTTTTTCTTTTTCTATTCAAGTGTGAAACAGAAGTTCTTCTCAGCAAGATGCTTTTTATCTCTTCAGCCTATTTACACCACACAGAAAAGCCCATTTTCTTCTGACAATATTCTTTTTCTTTGTGCTTTTCGTCTCCTGTGGTGTAGGAGATTTCAGACATGGATGTGCAGGAGCTGGTGATGAAGTCTATAGGTCGCTTAACCCTGGTGAGACAAACTTTCCCACTGCCGCAAAACACCAGCCAACGATGCGTCAGGAACAACCACCGCATCAACACTTCCCTCTGCGACCCCAAAGACCCGAAGGCACAGATGTTAGAGGTGTGATTTATTCCCCATACTCACATTTATTCACATCCAATCAAGCTAATCATGAATCATTTGCCTTCATTTCCTTTTTTTGATTGTGTCCATTAACTGTCATCATTAGCCTTTGAGCAACTTCCTCAGAAAAGTCGAGACAAAAAAGTCTATGTGAAAATTAACAGCCTTGTTTTGCTGTTTTTTTATTTCTTTTTTTTAAGCTCTTTTCACTATGCCAGTCTGTGCTGTTCCTGTTTTTGACTACTGTATTTATCTAACTCAATGTATTTTCCTAAATGTAAATTTACACCAGTGACAGCTTATATTAGCGTATATGTGATTTGTTAAATCTTATTAAATACTGATAAAAGGTTGCATGGTTTATATGGTGGTTTTGAATATGCAGAAAATGTTTAATTTACAGTATGTATATAAAATATTAGTCAAGGAATTATGTGAACAACACCTATTCTTATCTTACAACAATTGCGCTGTTAACGTTACTATTTTAAGGCAAGCTTTTGGATTTTAGTTTGCTGTTGGGGATGTTTTCGTCCACTCTAGGGTGATTTTGTCTTAATTTGGCTATAACTTTTTCTGTTTCAGCTAGCGGAATGATTTTTGGTGACATCTTATTTTGACACATATTTTGAGAAAATGCTTTGAATAAAAAAAAATTAAAATCAACAATACAATCTTTGCAAATTTCTACACTTTTGTTATGTTCGGGATTGAAATATACACTAAATTTACTGTAACTGCTGTAAAAATGCATCAGAAAATTGTTTTTACATAAATCTGTTAATTAACCTCAGTCCTGATCAAAACTACTAAATTGCTTAGAAAATTACAGGATTTTAACTCTTTAATTGCCAAATTCATAAATGATGTCACTGATTTGGTAACATTTTCAATACAAATTGTGGACTGGATTTTTTTTCCTTTTATTACAGTCTTGAACATGTAAACTACATTGACTTTGATGCATTGTTTTTGATTGATTTTCTTTTTTTTTCCCCTAATTTACTGTTTGTGGATGTTTTTGCACCATTGACTTCCATTATAAGCACATTTTTTATTACAAAACCATGACACCATAAAATCATGCATCTTTGATTGTTGGTGGTTTTCCCTTGTTGTGAAGAGGTAAAATTTGTAATTGTTACTGTTGATCATCAGTTGGCACCATTAACCCTTTAGATAGCTTTTAAAAAAATAAATAAATAAATAGTTTCTGGATTTTATATGGAGTATAACAGCAAATTAAAGTGTGTGTATGTGTGTCTGTGAGTGTGAAAGTGACCTTTATGCACTAACCTAGATCTGTCTAAGAAAATCAAAATATGCATCTCAGTTCTCAGAACTACATGAAGTAAATAAAAACAAAGACTGATTATTTATGCACCATCAAATGTGTTTATAATGGAAGGCAATGGGGCAAAAACAGCCACCAACAGTAAATTAGGGAGAAAAAAATGAAAATCTAATAATGCATCAAATCCAATGTTGTTACTAATCGTTCACATGTCCAAGACTGTGATAAAAGGTAAAAAAAAAATCCAGTCCACATTTACTTTATATATTGAAAAACACGTCAGTTTGTGTTTTTTTCCACCAAATCAGTGACATCACTTATGAACTTGGCAATTAAAGAGTATAAATCCTGTAATTTTCTTAATAATTTAGTAGTTTTGATCAGGACTGAGGTATACAATTCATGTAAACAAAATTGAAGAAAAAATGTATCATCATTTTTACAGCAGTTTTATTTAGTGGATGTTTTCATCCCAAACATAACAAAAGGGTAGTAAATTTGAACAATGCACAAGGGTTAAATGATACCCAAGTTGTGTACAATAGCATTAAAAGCACAACAAGTCAAGACAGCCTTATGCTTGATTGATTGATTGATTGATTGATTAATTGAGTTAGTTAGTTAGTTAGTTAGTTAGTTAGTTAGCTAGCTAGCTAGCTAGCTAGCTAGTATGTAGTCTAGTCTTTATTTTGTCTTTAACACAGTCTGTATAAGCTGTTCATGTTTTACATTATGGATACAGGGTCTGCTCAGTGTTCAGGAGTCCAGCCCGAGAGAGCTCAATTTTACCCTGCGTTCAAGCGTATCGCACCCCTTTTTCTCAACATATATCCCACTCCCCCTTTGGAAACCCCTTCACACCTCCCATTCCCTCCAGACCACCAATCACTCATTGTCCCAGAAGAGATTCACTTCAACTCCTGCACTTCAAACAGACTTAATAGATTTCCCTGGTCAGCCGATCTTCTCCTCCCTCAATTTAACCCTGTCTTTGTCTGTTTACCCCCTTGGCAATGGCAGCTTTGTTGCTTCAGTGGTCTCAACTCTTTCCACAAATACTATATCATAATGTTCTTCCCGGAAAACAGCCCACCCCAAAAAAACTGCAGCGACTTATGCCATTTCACTTTGTGTCTGAGACATGAAACATAAATCAATAAGTAAGCCCTTTTGAGTGTTTGCTGTATGAGATGAAAAAAATATATAGCAAAATGGGGAAAAGCCACATAGCCAGACAAATAAAATGCTGTTGCCTGGTAGTCGGGTGGATTCTCTGTCAAGTCTGCTTCTCTGGGTCATTGCTCTTTTGTTTGCCTATTCTTTTGGAAGACGAAATGTTGTTTTCTGGAAGTCTGGAAGTGTAAATACAAGCACCACCTGTGTTTCCGCTCTGTGTTTGGATGGCAAACCCCACTCCTCTGAAAACAGGAGAATAATCATGCCTGACGTTGTTGTATGCTAGACGCAGTGCTTTTTTATAAGCTGATGTACAAATACATTGTAAAACCAGATGAGTGCTGATGTCTTGGAGCATTTGTTAAAACCGATTACCTCATAACGTTTTGGTAAAATGTCAAATTAAGTACAATTAATAAATATTAAACAATAAATAAATTAAAATGTTTACACTCAAAAAATACATGGCATGGATATATGACATAAATGAATGGCATGTTGTTAGCATGTTTTTAATACTCTTCTGACTAAAGGGATGGATGGATGGACGGACAGATGGACGGATGGATGGCATGTTGTTAGCGTGCTTTTACTGATACTGACTTCATGGATGGATGAATGGATGGATGAATAACATGTTTAGCACTCTGTTAGCATACTGTTTTAACATGTTTTGTTTACACACTTCTACTCTACTAGCTCTAGTTGAAATGTTATTTATAGTTAGATAGATTGTGGTGTGATAGATTGCATTTTGTGGCGAGATTTATTAACGTTGTCAACTTGTTTAACAGATTGCTAGTATGTTTTAGCACATTGCTAGCTTTTATCTAGTTTCTAAGATGTTTAACACATTTCCAGCATGTGTTTTATTGCTAGCATGTTTTAGCAATTTGCTTACATTCGGTCGACTACTAGGTGTGAACATTGCATGTCCAAACGCTACAAACTCTGCTAATATACAATCCTGGTGTCCGGTAATACTACCAAAAATCGTTATCCTAACCTTTATCTCCATAAGAAAATTTTAGAAGCTAAGAAAATGATTCATCTTTTATGAATCGTTCAAATGTTGATGTACACACTGTAGACTGTACACTGTGAGTTTTCAAAATCTTAGCCTAAATATGTGATGTGAATAAATAGTACTCACAAATGGCTGTTCTCTGCAACAAGTTGTGGCTTAGACCCAGAAACAGTGTTTGCTTCCTCACAATTTAAGTGGATTAGATGTGAGCATCATCCCTTTCGACGCCACTATTTTATTCTTCAATCTTCTTTAAAGCCAGTGTACATATATACTACATAATTGGCTGTTAGTTTGGTGGCTCTGAAAGCCATTACAGTTTCATAGCAAAGCATACCTGCAAATGCCTGTTGATGGAGCCAGCCAAGCATGACTCCTAACATAATTAGAATAGCCTTTTCTTTGTTAGCTGGTGAGCATCTTTTCAAGGCTCTGGTCTTATGAGGATAGCTTACCTGATGGATTGCGTTCTTGACAATTATGGCAAACCAAAGCTGATGGTGAGATGTTTTTCTCAGCTATTTGTCAACGTGGTTGGGATTACTAAGACACTCGATACAGTGTCAAGTATGTGGGAGCAGCGCAGGTTAATAAACAACGCTGAAAGCCTAATGACCGCTTCACTCCATTTATTACCTTCTCATTAAAATGGAGACACTTGGGCTTGATCAGAGCTGTGCAATCGATTAGAGTGAAATTAACTCCCTCCTTTGTGTCGACATCGCATGATGCAGTGCTTGTATGTGTGTGTAGTCCCAGATTGTCCTGTATGATCAGAAATGAAAAGAAATGCCTTTATTTTAAATTGGTGTGTTTTATATTAGTGGCAGTGCATTTTACAAAAGATTATACCATTTATTTTTATCTTCAAGTCAAAGAGACCAAGTAAATTCTCAGTTTCTTTAGATTTATTGGGTTTATTGGGTATCGGTACCTGATAACATTTTTCCCCAATTTAAAATATCATATTGTCATTCAATCATTTATTCATTCATTTGAAAATGACAAATTTGTGATTAAATATCAGAGTTAATCCACCAAATATTGATTTCTTAACTCTTAACTCGTGTACTTTTTTGAGATTTTAACAGATTTGTGTGTGTTGAGCACCAATTAAGAACTTTAGCACCTGTTAGCTTTAATTGTGGGGAAAACTGGATAAGTTTGAGCTTTTGTCACCTAATTTCATGTTCCGGGTTTAAAATAATTTTTGGTACGGGATCAAAATCAGTGATGTAGTGCCGATCTGCCTGTCCAGTGATGACGTGTCAGTTTCTCATTATTATTTATAGCTGCGTTTTCTAAACCTATGAGAAGACCTGCTTCTTAATTATTCATGACTGCATGTGTTTTCAAAAGACAAGGCAGACCTGCTAAGCTGTGAGACTGTGTCCGCGCACGGCACACAGTATTTAGCCATTCATCAAGGGTCGTATGTGTTTGTTTCCGTGACCCACAGGGTTTGTTGCATATTTTTCCCTGCGATGCTGTCAGGGTCGATACAGCAAAGCTGTTGGTTTGCAGCAAGCATTTTTGTCAGGAGAGCTGTATAAGAATTGGAGAATGGTGGACTTTTATCAGTTGAGTTTGTTACCATTCAGACACATCCCTTATATCAGTGCTGCTGTTCGCCTATGTTCAAAATCCTCCAAATTACTGGCAGGCCTAATGGTTGGAATAGATAGGAATAGATGTCGGCATTTAGACCCGGGGATTGAAGAAGAGAGAAATCCTCCTCATTTATAGTGTTTACATAAACATGATTATCTTTATAATGATATAACAAATTGTGGTTATGTGAATATGAAATTGCGAATAACAAATGAAGCAGGGCATTCAATTACTGTTTATGTATTTGCATTTTAACTTTGTAAACTATAAAATCATAGTTCTCCCCATGGTCTCATTTTTTGTGCCAACTGAACTAACAACAGTTGTTTGCTTCCCTCTATTTCCCCTGCTTTGCCGGCCACCCCACTTCTTACTCTGCTCGCAAATTCTGAGGTAGTCTTGAACTAAAAAGATACTAAACTAAATGGAACTAAAACCATTGATATTGTGTTGTCTAGAAATTACTATTATTAACTAAAATTACTATTATTAACTAAAATTACTAAAATAACTAAAATTACTATTATTATGTCTGAAAAATTGCAGTACCCTAATTAACAAAATAAAATAACTGTATATCACAAATCCAGAGAAACTAAACTTGTTCTCTTTTGTCCATAGTTACACTACATAAGTAGCTGTATATGTATTGCTGACTAAACGTGTTTAAACTGTCGTATATTTATGCATTTTTTTACAAAATGTTTTAGCATTTTTTTTTTCATTTCATTTTTTTGCCTCTTCAGTTTACATTTATTTATGTAAAACTGACTCTTCACCATTTAAAAGCTTTAAAAAATACTTTCATTGTACCATCACATTTGATGTCCCTTGTCAGATATGAACACTAAAGCCTATGTGTGCCAGCAAACAATTGCCTGGTATTACTGTAAGTGTGTCTTTTCTATTGCCTATTAAACTATGCTGTTATCCAGGGCTTGTTCAATATGAGCAGCCTGTTGTCATTTTCACTGTAGAGACCTTTCATCCCAGCTGTACCCATTCAGACATAAATCTTTTTTTCTTGTAAGAGAATATTAATCGGGTGTCTCTGGGTCTCTCCGCTCACGTTGTCTGTTTCTTTTCTTTTGTGGCTGCTTCCCTGCCGCTTTTTCTCTTCTTGTCAGATCACCAACCGTTACATCTACGACACAGTGCTGTTGCTGGCCAACACCTTCCACAGGAAGCTGGAGGACAGGAAGTGGCACAGCATGGCAAGTCTTTCGTGCATCCGCAAGGGCTCCAAACCCTGGCAAGGTGGCAAGTCTATGCTGGAGACTGTGAAGAAGGTACAGTATTTTGCTGGACTTTACTCTAAAGATGACCTCTAACCTCTCTTAAGTCTGCTGACAGAACTTTGCCATGTAAACAAACTATTGTATTGTGAAATACTGAATTATGCTGTTGTAAAATCAATACCTTTAGACATTGATTTGACTACTGTATAAGTAACTTAGCAACTGCATTTCAGCTAGTAGTTATTAAAGTAATAGGATATTTTCTAAAACTACATATATTAGATATTAGAGTGTTATTTCTAAGGGGGTATCTATCCCTTTAACATTTAATGCTGCATAAATGCATTGTAAGAACTAAAGGGCCTGTGAAAATGTTGGCAGTACAAAGTAAAACCTGACCAGGCCAGCAGAAAAGGTGTAAACTGTGAGCCCTGCTGTGATTAAAGAGATGTGATGGACTGTGAGTTTGACCTTGGATTCATTTGCTTTAAAACCAAATGATTATTTAGTTTTGAGGGCCATAATGAGACCCTGTTTACACCTGCTATTAAGATGTGTTTTGGTCAATTTGGTAAGATATGCAACAGACTATAAATGTTAGTGTAAATGTATATAAAAAAAAAAAAGTCATGTCCACATTTGACCACAGATGTAGATTCTAGTGTGGTCCAATATGTTTATTCAGCCCAAAAAAGATCACATACTGTACTTTCTGCCTACTGGCATAATCCCTTAACACTACTGTACATAAGATGTTATTGAAGTGTTTTAATCTTAGATATCTGGAACAAAAATTTTGATTTAAAGGCAAAACGTGTAGAAAATCTTACCATTACTCAATCTAAAATCACACAACTTATCCAATCACAGTTTATCCAAGTGTGCTATCAATATACATCTTTTAGCAAAAAAAAAAAAAACTAATAATAAGAAAGTATACTTCCTATGCACTTTTTAAGTGCTTTTCTGAAATGTATTTTCTGAAGTATGCTTTGCCTTGCTTGTTCATATACACTCACCGGCCACTTTATTAGGTACACCTCTCCAACTGCTCGTTAACACAAATTTCTAATCAGCCAGTCACATGGCAGCAACTTAATTCATTTAAGCATGTAGACATGGTCAAGACGATCTGCTGCTGTTCAAACCAATCATCAGAATGGGGAAGAAAGGTGATTTAAGTGACTTTGAACGTGGCATGGTTGTTGGTGCCAGACCAGCTGGTCTGAGTATTTCAGAAACTGCTGATCTACTGGGATTTTCACACACAACAATCTCTAAGGTTTGCAAAGGATGCTTTGAAAAAGAGAAAATAACCAGTGAGCAGCAGTTCTGTGGGCACAAATGCCTTGTTGATGCCAGAGATCACAAGAGAATCGCCAGACTAGTACAAGATGATAGAAAGGCAACAGTAACTCCAATAATCACTCAATACAACCGAGGAATGCAGAAGAGCAATTCTGAACATGTCCAACCTTAAGGCGGATGGGCTACAGCAGCAGAAGACCACACCGGGTGCCACTTCTGTCAGCTAAGAAAAGGAACAGGGGCTATAATTCACACAGGCTTACCAAAATTGGACAATAGAAGATTGAAAAAATGTTGCCTGGTCTGATGACATTCGGATGATAGGGTCAGAATTTGGCATCAACAGCATGAAAGGCATCCTGCCTTGTATCAACAGTTTAGGCTGGTGGTGGTGGTGTTATGGTTTGGAGGATATTTTCTTGGCACTCTTTGGGGCAATTAGTACTAATTAAGCATTGTGTCAATGCCACATCCTACCTGAGTATGTTGCTGACCGTGTCCATCCCTTTATGACCACAGCATCCCCATCTTCTAATGGCTACTTCCAGCAGGATAATGCACCATGTTATAAAGCGCGAATCATCTCTGACTGGTTTCTTGAACATGACAATGAGTTCACTGTACTCAAATGGCCTCCACAGTCACAAGAACTCAATCAAATAGAGCAAGATCCTTTGGGATGTGGTGGAATAGGAGATTTGCATCATGGATGTGCAGCTGACAAATCTGCAGCAACTGTGTGATGATATCATGTCAATATGGACCAAAATCTCTGAGGAATATTTGCAGTACCTTGTTGAATCTATGCAGTTCTTATGATTAAGGCAGTTCTTAAGGCAAAAGGGGGTCCAACCCGGTACTAGTGAGGTCTACCTAGTCAAGTGACCGGTGAGTGTACATATACATAAAATGCATCTGCATATTCTAAGATTCTTGGTTTGTAGTTGTGTAAACTTTTTTTCTAAGTGGCATATATTTTCCCCACATAATATTACATACAGACAAGGACTTCTGAGTAAAAATATCAGTAATAACTTCAGCTCAGTAATAACTTCAGCTTATTTAAAATTGGCTACTACAAATTGCACACTGTCACCTCAAACTATCCCTAGTGGGAGTATATACTGTATGTGCATGTGTACTGAGGAATGGCGCTTTTTGCAATGTCCTTTCATGTTCAAATGCAAGGTTATTTCACAATGTTTAATTAAAATTTTACAAAAAGCGTACACAGACACCCGTCCAAACACCCTCCCCTCAAAGAATTAGAAAAGTGGATGAAAGATCCACATAAAAAAACATCAAATGTAAAAAGTAATGTGTATTTTTTATCTTCTTGTGATCCAATCGACCAAATTGCATCTTAACAGCAGATGTAAACAGAGAGATGTTGTGATAAAGTGAAACTCTCCTCCCTGCCTTCTGCCTGGTGTACAGCAGGGCTACAGAAATGGCACACTGCCTGGGGTGAGATGACAGTCTATGTTACAGGGCTAGTGACTTAGTGCTGATTTAACACTGTGTTTGGTGGGGAACGGCTTTACCCCCTGAGGGATGTACTGTTCCTCCTGTATCCACATGTATCTGATCCTCCCTGCCATCCCGCAGTAGAGATATCACCTCTCGGCCGGCTCTCACCTCCACATTGCAGCTTGTGTGACAGTCGTATTAAAGCAGATCGGGACGATTTATTCAGACACTGGGTGACCGCAAGAACACAGTCTCGCTTCGAATCTGCCTAGATTTTTAACGACCTCGTTTCAAAGGGATGTCTGGGAGTATATATTATATATATATTTTATAATGGTACGGAGTGTTGCACACTTATTTTACTGTACATCAGCTGCATAATGGCCTTGTATTCAATTCCCGAAGGACTGTTTGGACTGGAACATTGCCTTACGGCTTAATTAGGGGAAGTTTGTGCGGATCGGCTTTACAAAGCAGCAGTTGGTGAACTCATTTGGAAAGCGCTCATCAGCTATTATAATTGGCTGTCTAGTTTTTTTTCTGTCAACATTGGTATTGGTAGAGTGAATTTACAACAATTATCTGTCTGTTCATGGGGGTTTTCGCTGGGCTGGGGGTGTTTTGGGTGCAGTTTAGAAAGGGATGATGATTTTTTATTTTTTTTTGCTGGGTGGAATGATGCAGTGGTGGTATTTTGGAGTTTAAATGAAGGGGTGAAAAGAGAGGATTGAAAACATGATCAGCAGGAATTGTTGGACATAAATGTGTGGTGTGTTCCCCTTAAGATCTTAACTATAAACATTTTGTTCTTTTTAGGATAATCTTTAATGTAGTTGGACGCTAATAACTGTTATATAAGCAGATAATTTTCACATCAATTATTGTATGAAGCAAACTTTAAAACACACACACACACAACTGCAAATAACATCTAGATCTTTCAGTTCACAAATTGTAATTGTAAATTTTCTTTGATTTTTTTTTCAAGGTAAAAAACTCCCACACAACTGACATAATTAAAAAAAAAGAACTAAACAACCAGAAGCAGGTGAATTGCATAATTACAAACTTTAATGTAAAGCAAAGAATTACATGAAAAACTAACAAAAAGGCAAAGGATGCACAAATCTGCCTATTAAATGGATTTAATGAGACCTGCAGTCCCATGCCGCATTGGGAAAGTCACAGCTGAATTTTAAATAACAAATATATTTAATGTTTTTGGTTGTGTGTATATATAGAAACAACATAAATCCAGTTTATAATTTAGAATAGATGAACAATACAAACATGCATACATACATGGCTTAAAATAAACTTTTTTATGGATGGGGAATAGGAGAATATTCAGTTATTTGTTAAGTGGTTTGGCATTCAATTTTCAAATTTGATTATTGAATATTCCCCTTGAATCCCCTGCAAAATGGTCTCATTCGCACTTGAATATGAAATATGAAACATACAGTAACCCAGAATAATAATTTGTCTATAGCTACATGCTTCGGTATCATTTTTCTTCAGCCTAGTCCCTTTAGTCAGCAGAATAAACCGCCAACTTAGGCTGCATATGTTTTACACAACGGATGCCCTTCCCGCAGCAACCTAGTACTGGGAAACATCTATTCACACACATACATTATGGCCAATTTAGTTTATTCAATTCACCTATTGCGCATATCTTTGGAGAACAACAACACGGGGAGAACATGCAAACTCCACACAGAAATGGCCCAGACGGGACTTTTTGAACCAGCGACCTTTTTGCTGTGAGGTGCTAACCACTGAGCCACCGTGTCGCCCGGAGTGATTTGTTTGTTAGAAAAATGCTAGGCTATCTTATTAAATGCATTACTCATAACAAACCTGTCTGTTTAGTATCACTTATGCAGTGTCTGTTTTCAGAGCAAGCCCTGGCCATATGATGCTCCTGCTGTTCTGTAGTTTATTACAGGTTTATTCATTTTGAACATGTCACATCTATATTCTGTCCAAATGACAGCAAAATGTCTGAACTTTGTTCTGTACTGTAGCAACACCCACCATGAGTGAAGTCAATTGGTGGTTTTTAACATAATAAATATGCAAAGAGGCATACAGACAGATAGACACCCATAGATTCCTGCCTTTATTAAAGAGAGAAATATGGCCAGCCCCTAAACTCTGAAAAAAATTGTATTTAGACTTTATTGTAATTGGACTTTTAAGTTACCGGCCATTCAAGAATTTGTACTGGTAATATTCTAGTAGTCAGAGTTTAATTAATTTATTATAAAATCAGTTTTTTTTTATTCTGCAAGAGAGCATTCTTAATAAACAAAAGGAAAAAAGAATGATGCACATATTTCTTGATTTAAAATGATCAAATTAAATAAACAGTTTTTCTTTCATCCACAACTCAACCACAATTAACTGGAACCACTGTCTTGTGGTTCATGAGAGTGGGCAGAGCTAAGCGAAT